>NSDO01000391.1:31900-47024 GCA_002286825.1 Lagenidium giganteum
GACTGGTGCAGTTGGTGCGGGCGCTTAAAGCGGACGGAGTGGCAAGCATTCAGTGGAAGGAAGTTGCGCGACGACTAAAGGTGAAGCACAAAACACCAGAACAACTGCGTATGCGCATCAAGAACCTAAAGCAGCGCTTTGGAAAAGAAGTTGCGCGATTTCCATCTTGGTTCTTCGTGAAGCCGGCGCCCAAACCGCGCTACAGGAAGCAGCACTCTTCAGACGCAACGCGCGTGACGTTGGTGACATCGACATTGACGGCTGCTTTTCTGCCCCAACACGCTGTTTAGTCCACAAAGCCAGCTAGCCGTTGAACGCATCTGTTGTCGATTACGCGGCTTGCGCATCGTGATTCTTCAGCAACCATTCGGCCATCGCCATTGCTCAAGCTGCCAGCGAGAATTCTGCTTGCT
Organism: Lagenidium giganteum; assembly: GCA_002286825.1. Taxonomy (NCBI): domain Eukaryota; phylum Oomycota; class Peronosporomycetes; order Pythiales; family Pythiaceae; genus Lagenidium; species Lagenidium giganteum. The sequence goes on from NSDO01000391.1 coordinate 32,314, forward strand.
CTTTCATCCACGGCCAGCTCCYCTCGTCCTATCTGTAACATTTACCACGTCGCCATGGCAGTTTATCTTTTATGACCGCCGCCGCTGACATATTTCACCTTCATTTTCACGTACATTCCCATCTCCTGTGCTGTTCTTGTTGGCCGCACACGTCATTTGGAGCGCTCACGTCACAGATCCAAAATCGTTAATTCCCATAACTATTGGAGGGAGTTTACTGGGTGCAAAATTTTAAAAATATGCGTGAGTTCGGAGGCGTAAATCTTAGGTGCGCTGGCAGTAATTTGCTGGGAAAGTAAATCGGAGCCTTGATATGAACGAATCTGATTGGTCGAGCTTATCATGGAAAATCGTCGATAAGAATTCAAGGTTTTTTCGTATCGACGATTTTCCACGTTAAGGCGCTTGGTGGGTTAACCAGCTCTCGACCTCAGGCGGCAACAAGCCAGCATGTTTGGTCGGGTCGAACCAGGCCTTGAGCAGCTTGAGCCGTTGGACGACTGGACATTCTTCACCACCTTCATGCACCTTGCCGCAAGGCTTGCACTGGAGCAAACAGCGTTCACCTGGATGACCACGGCGACCACACTTGGCGCAGGTCATCTGCTTCCAGCAGTCCTTGTCTACGTGCTGAGCCGATCGATCGCTGCACTTCTTTCTTGGTTTGGTCGAACCCTCGTTGATCAACGCGTTGATCAGCATCTCCAACCCACGTTGATCTGACGTGTCTTGACGAGGAGATGGCGGCTCATCGCGGCTAACCACCTCCACTTCCGACTCGCTGGGTGCTTCGCTGGTTGATTCACTGCTGCTGTGGTCTGAACACTGCACCTTTGGTGTCGTGCGCCTTATCGATGACCGCTTGATCACCTTGATCGGGGTTCTGATCATCTCGGAGCACGAATGGTCGCCCCCTTAGCCTGTCGGTTGGCTCGTTCACGCAGCTTCCGACGTCACATCGACTTGAGCACCTTGTGTAGGTGGTCCTCGGCCGTGATGCACAGCGGTTCGAGTCGGCGGGCGACGTCTTCGTCGTTGCGCAAGTACATGAACCGCTCAACGTGCCCGTGCGTCGTGTAGCCGATCTTCGCCTTGGCAGCTAAACCATGCAGCCGGTACAGGTAGTCGAGGGGGCCTTCTGCATATTCGCACCTCGGGTCGTTGCACCTGCGTGATGGCGACAGGCTATCACCGCAGAACTCAAGCCTTAACGCCTTCAATAACGCCGTCCACGACTTCTTCACCACCGCAGAGACCTGGCAGTACTAATCTCTGGCCGGACCCTTGAGCAGGTCAGGGAAGATCATGACGCACTCCTTGTCGCGGGTGAGCGCACTCTTGACCGGACTAAGCCAGATGGCAGCTTCGGCCTCGTCATGGCTTCGATCATAGAGCTCGCGCAGATCAGGAAGCGCTGACGGGCGGACGAACATCGGCTTGGCTCCGCCGCGGCGATGCTGGTGGTTTGACGAGCTGTCCGAATCTTCTGAGCCGTCGCTGCTGTCGGCCCTGTAGCAACTCGACATGTGACGCGTCGACGATTTGCGCTTAGGCAGGATGCGTCGTGTAACGAGTTTCTTCCCCGTCGTTGACGACTCCTTCCGTTGCTTCGACGCCCTTTCTGGGTGTTTGACCACACTTGCGACGGACGTGACGACTCGGAGTGAGGTCCTTGGCTTCACGTTCGAGCCTACCACAGCCAATTCGCGCGGTGTTAGGTCGACCTGGCGGTTCTGGAGCCTCATGACGGTTTCGGACGACCATTTTCGTCGTAGTCGTTGCCGTTCGAGCTTCGACAGCTCTGCTGCGGCAGCCGAATTATCGTGTTGGCCACCTCCGGCTTGCTCCACACGACTCTCCACCGATGCAATCCGTTGCAGGAGGTGCTCGGTGAGCTTCACCAGCTCGTGCCGCCGCTTGGCTTGCGTCGACATCAGGTTTCGCAGTTCCGATCGCAGTTCGGCTTTACTTGCTCGTGCTGCGGTTTGCTGAGTACGCAGCGCTCGCTGCAACTCGAGCCGATGACTCTTTCACAGTTCGGCTTACTCACGCATGATGCGGTCAAAGTCGCTCATTATTTCGAGCAACCGCATCATCGACAGACCTTCATCCGTCGCCGGCGTCTCTGCTTTCACGCTCGACCGGTGTCGCTTGCGCTGGTGCTGCGGCAGCTTGCCCGGTGACAGCCCGAAGGTGAACGAGGCTGCACCGTCGAACTTCGCGCTAGACTTCCCCTCCAGAGCCTCGGCTGCCAACGACATGGGCTCATCTTGCGGAGATTCTGCCTCGAACTGACGACGGAGCTTCACCTTCAAGATGCTTCGTGGTGAGCTCACGTCCAAAGCACTGGTGACGGGCTTGGCCCTTCTTGGTCCGGGCAGCATGGATCCGGCTGGCCTGGCCGGTCGATGGCCCGATCCGGCTGGGCTCTGCCCTGAACTGGCCGATCCGGCACCAACGGCAAACGTCGGAGTGGCCTTCTGGTACTGGGCCATGAACGGCAGCGCGAGTAGCCCCGCCCCTGCGGCAACACACGTCGTGATCGCCTCATAGGCTGGCACCGCACGAGCGGCCAGCCCCTCATTGGAGCACCCCTGGCCACCTCCGCTCACGTTGAACTGCATTGGTATTCGGGCCCTCTCGAGCATGGATCGGATTGCCAGGTCACGCTCAGCAGCGTGCCGCTTCGACTTGACCTGGGGATCGAGAATCGCGCTTCGGCGGGCTGGCTGGATCAACACAGGCTTGAACACCCCAAACAGCCCAAATCGAGAGAACACTTTTTTCATTCGCTCAGTAAGGAAATGCTGTTCGACCGACTGGCGATCGGACAGCCTGACAGACGCAGGCGACTCACTTCCAAACTTGGCTTCTTTCTTCTGTGGTCGTTCACTCTCGACTGCTTTGCTATTACGCTTAGCAGGAGCATGCAAGCTTGGACTCGCATGGGATCCGAACGACACCGCACTCTTCTCACTTCTGGCCGATCCACTGGGTGATCCAATACCAGTGACCGCCATCTTGACTCTGACCTTCTCTGCCCGGTCTCGGCCGGAGGCGTCCTCACTCCGACCACCGGGCATCTTCGCCTTCTGCTTCGGCATGCCGCTTGGGATTTGGAAACGCGTACCCGGTCTCGCGCTCCAGCTGTGGTGTTGTGCTGTCCAAATTTACAGCTCCACAGTGGACGGCACGAGGAGACCCTTGTCCTTCCTTGCTTGGTTTCTCGCGCTCCACTTGTGGCTATGAGGTTGGGCCCACAAGTACCCTGTCACGTGCCTCTGCCATCGATTTCCAGTTGATCCTGGCACACTAAAGCGCTTGATTCGCCTTCGTTTTCGCGGTCGAGCAGCTGGAATCGGCTGAACGGCTGCTGGCACTGGTGATCGGCAGTCTTCTTGGCCGAACACGTAGCCTGGTGCGATGATTCGGCTAATCTGCTTGCCGAACACGTAGCCTTGAGTGCCCTGGGAGGCGAATCAATGCACACGGCGCTCTTCTCCTTATCGGTCTGCAAGCACCCGGTGGGTCGATCGCGACCCCTTGTTGCACGTTTAGCGTCCGGCAGACCCAATTCGAGAACGAACGAACTTTTGTTCGGCTCCCTGATGACGTCGATCAGCTCGAATCGGCTAGCCTCGGCGGAATCCAGGCGAACACGGGCGATCGGGAGCTATTTACGTCGCGGCCCACGCGTGACGATGTGTTGGGGGTGTATCCTTCGCTTCCGGACCACGGTGGTGCGACCGGAAGAGGAGAGCAACTCGAGGGACTTGAGCACTTGAGTGGATATTGATCTTTCTGGTTATAAAGACCGCCCACAAGGGGCGGAACGCCTAATTGTAAAGCCATTGGGCATGACACACATTCCCCGGTATGTACCGGTATCCTAACCTGTCCAAACTGCGACCTACTGACTACCAAGTTATTTACCAACTAACTACTCAGTGTGTCGTGGGCGGAAATCGCCGGCACTATTCCACAGTGGAATGACGGGGCTGGTCACTGGTTGACGTATGCCTAGCAGCAGAGATTGCAGGCAAAAACGGTCGACCATACAGACTCGTACGCCCTAGAAGTTCGCATGCTTGGTTTTGGAGGACCAAAACTCAGGGACGATGGCTTGTTTCGATGCGCTTCAGCTGCAACCAGCTAATCAGCTTATGCTTTCTGGATGCGTACAGCTCCACAAGTGAATGCGTGATGACGCCTGCATGCTAGGAGCACTGCATCTGATCTCGCACAGCAAGATCATTGAGCATCTGCGATTCGGGATATTCACCAAGTCGGAACGGGAGAATGTTGTTAATAATGTGAAGAGCTTCCACCAACGTCCGCAACTGCACTGGTTCTATGCGGTACATCACCGAGGGTTTGAGACGTCTGGCAATATCTTCACGCTCCCGCATCTTCTTCATTTCACACTCAGTCTTCTCCGACAAGATAGTGTGGCCTTCACGCAGGTGTTGCGTTGCACGCAATGTCTTCCCATCCGATAATAGAGTGATAGTCAGATTCTCACGGCATCTGTGGCTTGCCAAACAAATCCATCTGACTTTGACTTTGCCATCGACCACTGTTCCAACTCGGACGGCCCTCTTGGAGATGACCGACGACTCGGATGGTCGTGGAGGTCGTTCATCGAATCCATCGCCAGGCTGAAAGTTGCTAATCGCATTCGTCACCAACGCTGGTACGCTTGAGGCACTCATTGCTTATCGAAAATCGCATTTGGTTGAGATCTCGCTCGCTTCCGCCGTTGCGATGATTGGTTAAAACGCGGCAGCACCTTTTGTGCCAATCAGATGGCGTGAAAGCGAAAAGATAGAATATATCTGAAAGCGAAAAGATAGAATCTATCGTTTCGCTTTCCCACCATCGAGATATGTAGAATCTATCTTTTCGCTTTGGCACAAAAAATGCTGCCGCATTCTAAATAATCATCGAAACGGATGGGAACAGCAAGTTGCCGCTCTCCGAACAGAGACCCGGAGATTCCACTCGGCCCCCTGACATCTGGGCGTTCTGCAAGTCATGCTGGTGATGCCCCCTAACCTCACTGCTTCAACGTATAACCTGCACAATTCGATATGGAGGCTTGTACTGACCTTCTTGCGCCCATATGCTACACTGCCTTCTCGCGCCCATGCCGCAAGAATGGCCCGCTTACTTTGCCTTCAATCGACATCTCCACCTCCACCGACATTCACCACCACCAAACACGCGCGCATTCACGTCACCATGCCACGCAAGTACACCGAGAACGAAAAGCGACGAACGATCTGGGAGGAGTTGCTGCGTTGCAGTAACCGCGGGGTCCTGCCGCGAAATGAGAAGGCGCGCGTTGCTCGACAATTCGAGGTGGACAGAGACACAGTGTCACGGATTGGAGCAAGGCTGCTCGTCAGTGGCCACGACGACGGCCAAGACACGCGGACCAATCACATCACTGACGAAGGTTGAGAACCGAAAACGAGGCCCGAAGAAAAAGTTCCGCTCTTCGTTCGTCCGTCGCGTTCGTGAGGTGGGCATGCACAGACGAACCAGCCAACGCGCAATAGCGGCAACTGGTGTGTCCAAGGGCATGCTGTGAAGACTCATTCGCAAGAAGTACATCCGGTACGCCGGCGTACTCGTCCACTGCTGACACGGTCTCACAGGTACGATCGTGTGCGGTTCTGTCGCTCATTTGTCGCGCCTCGTGCCATCGGAGGCTACACCTTCGATGACATGATGAACACAATCCACATTGATGAGAAGTGGTTATATATGAAGTATGTAGGCAAAGGGGTGTATGTTGGGACGTCCAAGGGCGGACTGGAGGCAGAAGAGCCACCGACCCAATACGTCGCGAATAGACGCTACATCAAGAAGGTCATGTTCCTATGCACCGTCGCTAGGCCAGGAGATGGCTGGGACGGGAAGATCGGCATCTGTCCAATTGTCGAGGAGAAAATCACGCAGCGGCAAAGCGTCAACTGTCTGGCGGGGATCGTATTTAGATAGGTCTTTGCCACCAGCGAGGTTTGCAAGGAGTACTTGCTCGATAAGGTGACTCCGGCGATCAAGGCAAAGTGGCCACGTACGGACCGGCATTCAACCATTGTCATCCAACAAGATAACGCGACGCCTCACGTGAAGCCCGACGACATCGACTTCCTGGAAGCGTCTGCCGTTTGGTAGATGGATAGTGGACGGACACTCGTCCTGCAGCAACAGCCAGCGAAAAGCCCAGATCAAAATACAAAGCACGCACGCCTGTTCGACCAAAGTTCTCCCCTCTCTTTGTTTTCTCGCCTTCCTACCCGACCTGCCGACTTCGGGTTTGCTCTGCACCCATTTCAACGAGGCGAATCGCTTCCCGATTGATTTATTGAATGCGCTTAAATGCGTGGACTGAGGGGTACTTCCTCCGTCCCAAAATATGAGGCCAACTATTTTTTAAATTCTCGAATAGTGCGTACACGCCGAATCACGAGCCACCGATTGGCGGAATCGGCAGCCCAGTTAGCACTGATTGGTGGAGTATTTGGATCGTCCAGAGGCGATTGCGGACAGCTGAGCTGCGGTCCACCAAGTTGCTCTTCGCTGTCGCCGCACTCAGAAGATGCCGCAGCAAGCCGCAGACGCCACCAAGCGACGCAAGAACTTGACAGCAGACGAGCGCAAGCAAGTGCTTGCACACATGTATGCCGCAGCGTCGCAACTCCGCCTCCCTCCTCATTTGGTAGTTGCCTTGGCCAAGCTATATGGGTCTCTATGCCGATTGTGGAAGTCAGAACGCGAGAAAATCAATGCCAAGGTTCACGACGGTGAGAGCGGTCGGTGTGGTCGCAGTGGCCGCAAGTCTCGCTTGACCGAAAAATTCGCCGCGGAGCTCTCGCATAGCGTCGCTTTGCTCCCGCTTTATCAGCGAACTTCCATCCGCACTTTAGCGGAGCATATCTGTATACCCAAATCAAATCTGCACTTGTATTACCAGGCTGGCGTCTTCCGGAGCCATCATGCCCGACTGAAGCCCCATCTCTCTGCTGCCAACCGCGCCGAACGGCTACGGTTTGCTCGCTCTTTCGTGGTCGATGATCCCCGTGGCACGCTGCATTTTCAGTCCATGCTAGACAATTCGCATCGGGATGAAAAATGGTTTTGCCTGAAATAGGATAACACCCGCTACTATCTCGCGCCAGACGAAGAAGCACCCCATTGCACGGTCCCTGTCTCTTATACACATTGAAAAATGGTTTTGCCTGAAATAGGATAACACCCGCTACTATCTCGCGCCAGACGAAGAAGCACCCCATTGCACGGTCCACCACAAGAGTTTCATGGTTAAGGTGATGTTCCTGGTCGCAAGTGCTCGGCCAAGATGGGATCCTCACCGAAAGCGACTGTGGGATGGCAAGATTGGGCTTTGGCCGTTTGAGGTCTATGGGCCAGCCAAGCGAACAAGCAAACACCGTGACGCAGGTACCCTCGAGCTCAAGACATTCACGGTAGATCGTGCAGTCCACCGCTCATGTGTTGCGAACTCTGTGATTCCTCAGATCAAGCGTCAATGGTCATCTGGGCGACGTGTGATCATTCAGCAAGACAATTCCAAACCACACGTCGCACCAGATGATGAAGTCATCCGCGCTGCCTGCGAGTCTGATGGTTGGATTATATCTATCGTTCCTCAGCTGCCCAACGCCCCGGCCTTTAACGTCCTGGTTTTGGGCTTCTTTGCCTCGCGGCAGACGCTGCAGCATCGCAAAGTGGCTAGGAACATTGAAGACCTGGTCGACAACGTCGACGATGCGTTTCGAGAGCTCTCTTTCCAGTCTGTCGATCGTGTGTTCATGTCTTTACAGACTGTGTTTCATGCATCAATGAAAACGCAAGGCGGCAATCGGTAAACCGTTCCTTACAAGAACTAGAGCGCGCTTGTTGGCACAAATGATCTCCTTCCGCCAATGATCCCTTGCGACTTGAAGACANTAACGCGACGCCTCACGTGAAGCCCGACGACATCGACTTCCTGGAAGCGTCTGCCGTTTGGTAGATGGATAGTGGACGGACACTCGTCCTGCAGCAACAGCCAGCGAAAAGCCCAGATCAAAATACAAAGCACGCACGCCTGTTCGACCAAAGTTCTCCCCTCTCTTTGTTTTCTCGCCTTCCTACCCGACCTGCCGACTTCGGGTTTGCTCTGCACCCATTTCAACGAGGCGAATCGCTTCCCGATTGATTTATTGAATGCGCTTAAATGCGTGGACTGAGGGGTACTTCCTCCGTCCCAAAATATGAGGCCAACTATTTTTTAAATTCTCGAATAGTGCGTACACGCCGAATCACGAGCCACCGATTGGCGGAATCGGCAGCCCAGTTAGCACTGATTGGTGGAGTATTTGGATCGTCCAGAGGCGATTGCGGACAGCTGAGCTGCGGTCCACCAAGTTGCTCTTCGCTGTCGCCGCACTCAGAAGATGCCGCAGCAAGCCGCAGACGCCACCAAGCGACGCAAGAACTTGACAGCAGACGAGCGCAAGCAAGTGCTTGCACACATGTATGCCGCAGCGTCGCAACTCCGCCTCCCTCCTCATTTGGTAGTTGCCTTGGCCAAGCTATATGGGTCTCTATGCCGATTGTGGAAGTCAGAACGCGAGAAAATCAATGCCAAGGTTCACGACGGTGAGAGCGGTCGGTGTGGTCGCAGTGGCCGCAAGTCTCGCTTGACCGAAAAATTCGCCGCGGAGCTCTCGCATAGCGTCGCTTTGCTCCCGCTTTATCAGCGAACTTCCATCCGCACTTTAGCGGAGCATATCTGTATACCCAAATCAAATCTGCACTTGTATTACCAGGCTGGCGTCTTCCGGAGCCATCATGCCCGACTGAAGCCCCATCTCTCTGCTGCCAACCGCGCCGAACGGCTACGGTTTGCTCGCTCTTTCGTGGTCGAAGATCCCCGTGGCACGCTGCATTTTCAGTCCATGCTAGACAATTCGCATCGGGATGAAAAATGGTTTTGCCTGAAATAGGATAACACCCGCTACTATCTCGCGCCAGACGAAGAAGCACCCCATTGCACGGTCCACCACAAGAGTTTCATGGTTAAGGTGATGTTCCTGGTCGCAAGTGCTCGGCCAAGATGGGATCCTCACCGAAAGCGACTGTGGGATGGCAAGATTGGGCTTTGGCCATTTGTGGTTTATGCGCCAGGCAAGCGAACGAGCAAAAACCGTGACGCAGGCACCCTCGAGCTGAAGGCATTCAGTGCGTGCAGTCTACCGCTCATGTGTTGCGAACTCTGTGATTCCTCAGATCAAGCGTCAATGGTCATCTGGGCGACGTGTGATCATTCAGCAAGACAATTCCAAACCACACGTCGCACCAGATGATGAAGTCATCCGCGCTGCCTGCGAGTCTGATGGTTGGATTATATCTATCGTTCCTCAGCTGCCCAACGCCCCGGCCTTTAACGTCCTGGTTTTGGGCTTCTTTGCCTCGCGGCAGACGCTGCAGCATCGCAAAGTGGCTAGGAACATTGAAGACCTGGTCGACAACGTCGACGATGCGTTTCGAGAGCTCTCTTTCCAGTCTGTCGATCGTGTGTTCATGTCTTTACAGACTGTGTTTCATGCATCAATGAAAACGCAAGGCGGCAATCGGTACACCACTCCTCACAAGAACAAGAGCACGCTCGTTGGCACAAATGGTCTCCTTCCGCCAATGATCCCTTGCGACTTGAAGACATACAGTGGGTCTAAGAAGTGATGGCACCCAACTCCCCCCGACCGTTTGAGAAAGTTCTTAGTTTGTTGCTAGCAAATTGTAGGTGTACTTTGCGTCTACTACATCCTACTGAGGAAAAAGCGAGCTACATGTACACGCAGTTGGCGCTACAAATGACTTCCACTAACCTCAAAAATTGATATTTCCAATTTACCACGCCCCCATAACGTCATGGCACCCATGGCAGACCATGACAATTTCGCTGTGGCAAATGACAAATTGCCACACGGCTGGCACACAGATTCTTCTACTAGTACTTCCTAGGCCCGCCTCGCGCCGACAGGACTGCATTCATGCGTTTGGGCATGCGTTTGGGCATGGAGCGGACGAGGCGTCGGATGGTAATGGGGTTGCGCTCATTCCACGCATTCACCAGCACCTCTTTGAGCTGTTCAGTCGACGTCGGAGCTTTTTTGTACACTTCTCTCTCCATCAAAGCCCAGCCATGCTCGATTGGGTTGAGGTCTGGGCTTTGAGGAGGGTGATCCAGGGTCTTCAGACCTATCTCGGAGAAGTATTGCTTTGTCAGGTTGGCTGGCGGTATGCGCCGGAGCATTGTCTTGGAGAAAATAAAACTAGCTATTCAGGCTCAGGTTCGCCATAGTTTGAGGCAGATTGTCTTCCAGCATGAACTTGTAATAGTCTGCCGTGACATTCTCCTTGCAGACATGCAGCACACCGACGCCATCATGGGTAATCCACCCCAAAACCATCCCTACCTTCACTCCGCTCTTGAATGTGGGCACCAGGCAGTCAGGAAGGTACTCCTCACTGGCCCGACGCCATACGTACACGCGTCCATCCGATGCACCAACGTTGAACTTGCTTTCGTCAGTGAAGTGGACGTTCTTCCACTGCTCAAGCGTCAAGTTGACGTGCTTCTTGGCGTAGTCAAGGCGTTTCTTCTTGTTGACGGCACTGATGTAGGACTTCTTTCGCGCTGCCCGTCCATGCAAACCAGCGTGGTGCAGAATCTGGCGTACCGTCTCTTCACTCACTGTGATTTGATGATGCTCGTGAAGCATTTGAGCCAGCGCGGCGCTGCTGATCTTTCTACTTCGCAGCACTTCACGAACCACGAGGCTCTGGGGACGTCGGTCAGCCAGAGGAGGGCGTCCAGGACGAGGCAAGTCCGCGATAAACCCGTGTTTTTTGTACTTCACAATGATATTGCGGATCGTACTGACTGGCAGCATTGTCTGCTTTGCGATTGCCTTGCACCCGTTGCCTTTTTCATGCTGCTTGATGACCAATGTTCGGATTTCAATAGCGTGCTCGGATCGAGGCGTTGTGGATGTGCCTGTGCATCCGAAACCACATACCAACCGCTCCGTAAAACGTTGGTGAGTGTGGACGATGTAGCGCAGGACGTTGGTTAGCTCACCAGGCAGTGGCTCTAGCATGGCAGCGCAGATCTCTGATGGTGATGAAGTGGCTGAAAGCGCTGAGCGGTGCTGGTATGGTCCAAACGTCACCATATTGTTGCCGGATGACGTGTGGGACCGTATTCTAGGTGAGTGGCCAGCACAAGCAAAACATCAAGAAATTGCGGCTCTACGGCCTGCGCATTGAAGACCTTAGTGCTAAAGCGGCTGGTGATAGTCGTGCGACTGGGCACATGGCCGCGAGGCTGGAAAACGTCGTGAGCGAACTGCGTGACAGCGACACCGGTGTGGTTGCACCTGAGCATTGTGACTGCGCCTGAGCAAGGTGGAGGATATCAAAGCGAAGGCGAGCCCATTTCAAGTGATGATGCCGTCGCATCAAGCGTGAATGAGTCAGTCCTGCCTGATGAGATAAATGAAGCTGTAACGGGGTAGCCCGTCACACAAGGTGTGCCACATGCGTGTGTGGGCACAGATGCATATTAGATACGGTAGTTTGTAGGAACTCATATCCATCGGATATCCGGTAGGTATCCGGATGGATATCGATTATCAGAGGTACCCCTTTGGGAACCTCCCATTCAATACACTTTGGTATTCTCCCTCAATACCTCCCATCGAGTGGGCGTGCGCGGCACGCACAGTCAAGTCAAGACAACCGAGCTTCCTCGTGCGCGGAGTGCCGCGTAACAGGTTGGACTGTTACACCTGGTAGCACTAGTAATCACTCCAGCGACCGACACGAGATGTCCGAAGCTTCCTCAAGCGACGTCGCGATGACGGGTGGCGGTGCCACGGAAGGAATTGTCCGCGGGGAGTTCCCCTTTGTGCGCCCAGCTCAATGGAATGCCATCGTCAGGATGGAAGCCCTCAACGGGCGCTCGAGTGTGCTCGAGATGCTCCGGCGAGGGGCTCAAGAAACCGAAGCGCGGATCGCTCGGTTCGAGGAATATGAGACCTCACTCATCGGCCATCTGCAGAAGATACTGGCGAAGCCAGAGCGCCCTGTGGCGGCGACTACCACAGTCCCGACACCAGTGTCACAGCTCGAGATGAAGCCATCAAGGTTGACGTCACGCCGTTCAGTGGCGCCTCGCGCTTGATTGCGCATTGATCCGAAATGACCGGCAGAAGGTCATCTTCGCCATGGCGCGCATGGCTGGTCGCGCTCGCGACTGGGCTCTCACTTGTGAGACCACGCAGCCTGGCTGCTGCGCGACGTGGGACGCGCTGAAGGCAGCCATGTCGGCCATGTTCCTCCCGCCAAATGTGGCGTTTCGACAGCGTTCGAAATTCCTCGCGTGTCGCCAGGGCAAGCGCCCTCTGTATGAGTTCATACAAGAGCTGCGCCAGCTCCGTGCCGGAATGGCCGGTGAGCCCCTGCAAGCGTCCACGATGGTCACCGTCTTTATGGACGGCTTGGCGTATGGGCCAGCGAAGACCGAAGTCTTCCGCCAGAGTCCGAGCTCTCTGGAAGAAGCGATGATGATCGCTCAGCGGGAAGATCACTGTCACCGCCAGGCAAGAGGTTTGCCGACAAACCCCACCCACGTGCCTCCCAGCAGTGGGTCAGGTCCAGAGCCGATGGACCTGGGAGCGATCTGCTCTGGCGCGGCTCGCGTGCGATGCTATTCTTGCAATCGCGTGGGTCACTTCCAGCGTGACTGCCCTCAGAACCGAGGCACGCGCATGCCGCGTCGCGACTCGCGCAGTCCGTCGCCTAATGGGCGTGGCAATGGTGCCGCCAACCGTGGTCGCCGAGTTCGCTTCGGCCCCACGGAGGGAAACGGAACCCCTCAGTAGGCGCGGGGCGGCCTACTGGGGGCGATCCAGGTCACCCGGCGGTGGATGMAATGGGGTTGCATGAGGGTGACTTKGCCCCACGAGGACGGAGTTCCTCAAGTGAAGGTGGCAGTGACCTGTTGGTGGGCACTGCCAAGGTGGCGGGTTTTGGTCGGCCACTGCGAGTCTTGGTTGACTCGGGTGCGTCGAAGAATTATGCACGTCGACAGACGATGGCCAAAAATGCTCGTCTGCTTGCACAAGCGTGTGCTCGAGATCGAGGATTGATCTCGGTGCGATTGGCAACCGGCGTGGTTGCCACTGTGAAGAAGGTCGAGGTCGACTTACGTGTGGCGTTTGTCGACTTTGACTCGGTCGAGCGATTCACCGTCCTCGACATGGATGAGCGGTTCGACCTCACCTTGGGTATGCCATGGTTGGCATTCCACGAACCGTGGATCGACTGGAAGACGAAGTCGATTGGAAGCTCTGTTCCAGCAAAGCGCGATGCTTTTGGGAGTCATGAACCCACTCTCGCGCCCAAGCTGCGAGCACAGCCTTCCGCTGGAAGCCGAGACGGCATGCGTCATCTCGCGCAAGTATCGGATACCCGATCGGAGCAGGATGCTTGAGTCGGTACGGCGTTGGAGGACTGGAACCTCGCGTCGGCGCTCGAGCCGCGTCCGCAGTCGGAAGATGCGTTGGAGCCGGAGCTCACGCATGTGCTGGAGCCGTTGCTCGCACCGAAGGAACCGGTTGTGCTGGAGCCGTAGCTCGCACCGAAGACAAATGTGCTGGAGCCTTTGCTCGCACCGAAGGAGGCGCTGGAGCCGTTGCTCGCGCCTGCGCCTGATGCGCTGGAGCCGCCGCTCGCGCAGGCCGCCGCTGCACTGGAGCCGTTGCTCGTGCCGAAGCCGGCGTTGGAGCCCTTGCTCACGCCCGAAGACAAAGGAACCCCACCGGGTATGGTGTTGGAGCAGGTGCTCACACCGGCGCTGGAGCCGTTGCTCACGTCCGAACCCCGGGTGGGAAGGCCCGGCTGCCCCGTGACGGGCCCCGTGGCAGACCACGCAGCGGCCGTGGCCGAGTCTCCGTCGCGTGCCCGCGAAATAAAGGAGGGGGAGGAAATGGAAATGCTCCCCGCGCACGCCCTCTGCGTGTTGGACGCCGCGTCCGGAACCGAAATGGATTCGTCCCAGCTGAAGCTGGCCAGACTTCCGTCGCTGTCAGAGTTGACCAAGCTGGAAGAGCAGCCGTACGAGGAGTTTCTCAACGACCTGAAGAGAGGCGATGTCGCCGAAGTCGTGCTCCTGCGCTCGGAGGCCGAGCTCAGCGAGCTGAACACAAGCTCTGTGATGGACACGACTGTCCTGGACGAAGAAGCCATCGCTGCGTTCAAGGCGCGATTTGACGCGCGTCGCGGCTCCGCGATCCTCAAGAACCCGAGGGACAGGTATTATGACCTGGTCAAGCGCTTCTCGGAGACTTGCTTGAGTGCGGATCCTCCCAAGGGATTGCCGCCGGAGCGGGGTGTCCGCCATGAGATCGACCAAATCCTGATGAAGGATCGGGGTATCCCGCTGACGGCTGTCAGTACCCCAAGCGGCATGCTGTGGGAGTGGCGCGTGATGCCACAGGGGCTGTCGAATGCGCCCGCGACGTTCAATCGTCTGGTGRCCCACCTTTTCAGGCCGCTGCGAGCGTTCGCACAGACGTATTTCGACGATATCTACGTCCACACGAAGCCCCAGCGAGGTCGTGATCTGGATTCGC
>NSDO01000391.1:63114-96031 GCA_002286825.1 Lagenidium giganteum
TAACGCGACGCCTCACGTGAAGCCCGACGACATCGACTTCCTGGAAGCGTCTGCCGTTTGGTAGATGGATAGTGGACGGACACTCGTCCTGCAGCAACAGCCAGCGAAAAGCCCAGATCAAAATACAAAGCACGCACGCCTGTTCGACCAAAGTTCTCCCCTCTCTTTGTTTTCTCGCCTTCCTACCCGACCTGCCGACTTCGGGTTTGCTCTGCACCCATTTCAACGAGGCGAATCGCTTCCCGATTGATTTATTGAATGCGCTTAAATGCGTGGACTGAGGGGTACTTCCTCCGTCCCAAAATATGAGGCCAACTATTTTTTAAATTCTCGAATAGTGCGTACACGCCGAATCACGAGCCACCGATTGGCGGAATCGGCAGCCCAGTTAGCACTGATTGGTGGAGTATTTGGATCGTCCAGAGGCGATTGCGGACAGCTGAGCTGCGGTCCACCAAGTTGCTCTTCGCTGTCGCCGCACTCAGAAGATGCCGCAGCAAGCCGCAGACGCCACCAAGCGACGCAAGAACTTGACAGCAGACGAGCGCAAGCAAGTGCTTGCACACATGTATGCCGCAGCGTCGCAACTCCGCCTCCCTCCTCATTTGGTAGTTGCCTTGGCCAAGCTATATGGGTCTCTATGCCGATTGTGGAAGTCAGAACGCGAGAAAATCAATGCCAAGGTTCACGACGGTGAGAGCGGTCGGTGTGGTCGCAGTGGCCGCAAGTCTCGCTTGACCGAAAAATTCGCCGCGGAGCTCTCGCATAGCGTCGCTTTGCTCCCGCTTTATCAGCGAACTTCCATCCGCACTTTAGCGGAGCATATCTGTATACCCAAATCAAATCTGCACTTGTATTACCAGGCTGGCGTCTTCCGGAGCCATCATGCCCGACTGAAGCCCCATCTCTCTGCTGCCAACCGCGCCGAACGGCTACGGTTTGCTCGCTCTTTCGTGGTCGAAGATCCCCGTGGCACGCTGCATTTTCAGTCCATGCTAGACAATTCGCATCGGGATGAAAAATGGTTTTGCCTGAAATAGGATAACACCCGCTACTATCTCGCGCCAGACGAAGAAGCACCCCATTGCACGGTCCACCACAAGAGTTTCATGGTTAAGGTGATGTTCCTGGTCGCAAGTGCTCGGCCAAGATGGGATCCTCACCGAAAGCGACTGTGGGATGGCAAGATTGGGCTTTGGCCATTTGTGGTTTATGCGCCAGGCAAGCGAACGAGCAAAAACCGTGACGCAGGCACCCTCGAGCTGAAGGCATTCAGTGCGTGCAGTCTACCGCTCATGTGTTGCGAACTCTGTGATTCCTCAGATCAAGCGTCAATGGTCATCTGGGCGACGTGTGATCATTCAGCAAGACAATTCCAAACCACACGTCGCACCAGATGATGAAGTCATCCGCGCTGCCTGCGAGTCTGATGGTTGGATTATATCTATCGTTCCTCAGCTGCCCAACGCCCCGGCCTTTAACGTCCTGGTTTTGGGCTTCTTTGCCTCGCGGCAGACGCTGCAGCATCGCAAAGTGGCTAGGAACATTGAAGACCTGGTCGACAACGTCGACGATGCGTTTCGAGAGCTCTCTTTCCAGTCTGTCGATCGTGTGTTCATGTCTTTACAGACTGTGTTTCATGCATCAATGAAAACGCAAGGCGGCAATCGGTACACCACTCCTCACAAGAACAAGAGCACGCTCGTTGGCACAAATGGTCTCCTTCCGCCAATGATCCCTTGCGACTTGAAGACATACAGTGGGTCTAAGAAGTGATGGCACCCAACTCCCCCCGACCGTTTGAGAAAGTTCTTAGTTTGTTGCTAGCAAATTGTAGGTGTACTTTGCGTCTACTACATCCTACTGAGGAAAAAGCGAGCTACATGTACACGCAGTTGGCGCTACAAATGACTTCCACTAACCTCAAAAATTGATATTTCCAATTTACCACGCCCCCATAACGTCATGGCACCCATGGCAGACCATGACAATTTCGCTGTGGCAAATGACAAATTGCCACACGGCTGGCACACAGATTCTTCTACTAGTACTTCCTAGGCCCGCCTCGCGCCGACAGGACTGCATTCATGCGTTTGGGCATGCGTTTGGGCATGGAGCGGACGAGGCGTCGGATGGTAATGGGGTTGCGCTCATTCCACGCATTCACCAGCACCTCTTTGAGCTGTTCAGTCGACGTCGGAGCTTTTTTGTACACTTCTCTCTCCATCAAAGCCCAGCCATGCTCGATTGGGTTGAGGTCTGGGCTTTGAGGAGGGTGATCCAGGGTCTTCAGACCTATCTCGGAGAAGTATTGCTTTGTCAGGTTGGCTGGCGGTATGCGCCGGAGCATTGTCTTGGAGAAAATAAAACTAGCTATTCAGGCTCAGGTTCGCCATAGTTTGAGGCAGATTGTCTTCCAGCATGAACTTGTAATAGTCTGCCGTGACATTCTCCTTGCAGACATGCAGCACACCGACGCCATCATGGGTAATCCACCCCAAAACCATCCCTACCTTCACTCCGCTCTTGAATGTGGGCACCAGGCAGTCAGGAAGGTACTCCTCACTGGCCCGACGCCATACGTACACGCGTCCATCCGATGCACCAACGTTGAACTTGCTTTCGTCAGTGAAGTGGACGTTCTTCCACTGCTCAAGCGTCAAGTTGACGTGCTTCTTGGCGTAGTCAAGGCGTTTCTTCTTGTTGACGGCACTGATGTAGGACTTCTTTCGCGCTGCCCGTCCATGCAAACCAGCGTGGTGCAGAATCTGGCGTACCGTCTCTTCACTCACTGTGATTTGATGATGCTCGTGAAGCATTTGAGCCAGCGCGGCGCTGCTGATCTTTCTACTTCGCAGCACTTCACGAACCACGAGGCTCTGGGGACGTCGGTCAGCCAGAGGAGGGCGTCCAGGACGAGGCAAGTCCGCGATAAACCCGTGTTTTTTGTACTTCACAATGATATTGCGGATCGTACTGACTGGCAGCATTGTCTGCTTTGCGATTGCCTTGCACCCGTTGCCTTTTTCATGCTGCTTGATGACCAATGTTCGGATTTCAATAGCGTGCTCGGATCGAGGCGTTGTGGATGTGCCTGTGCATCCGAAACCACATACCAACCGCTCCGTAAAACGTTGGTGAGTGTGGACGATGTAGCGCAGGACGTTGGTTAGCTCACCAGGCAGTGGCTCTAGCATGGCAGCGCAGATCTCTGATGGTGATGAAGTGGCTGAAAGCGCTGAGCGGTGCTGGTATGGTCCAAACGTCACCATATTGTTGCCGGATGACGTGTGGGACCGTATTCTAGGTGAGTGGCCAGCACAAGCAAAACATCAAGAAATTGCGGCTCTACGGCCTGCGCATTGAAGACCTTAGTGCTAAAGCGGCTGGTGATAGTCGTGCGACTGGGCACATGGCCGCGAGGCTGGAAAACGTCGTGAGCGAACTGCGTGACAGCGACACCGGTGTGGTTGCACCTGAGCATTGTGACTGCGCCTGAGCAAGGTGGAGGATATCAAAGCGAAGGCGAGCCCATTTCAAGTGATGATGCCGTCGCATCAAGCGTGAATGAGTCAGTCCTGCCTGATGAGATAAATGAAGCTGTAACGGGGTAGCCCGTCACACAAGGTGTGCCACATGCGTGTGTGGGCACAGATGCATATTAGATACGGTAGTTTGTAGGAACTCATATCCATCGGATATCCGGTAGGTATCCGGATGGATATCGATTATCAGAGGTACCCCTTTGGGAACCTCCCATTCAATACACTTTGGTATTCTCCCTCAATACCTCCTATCGAGTGGGCGTGCGCGGCACGCACAGTCAAGTCAAGACAACCGAGCTTCCTCGTGCGCGGAGTGCCGCGTAACAGGTTGGACTGTTACAGAAGCAGTGCCAAGCGAGGTTGATATTGCGAGCAGTGCCACCAGCGTCACCCCACCACCGGAACTCCGTAAGTGCCACCTCACTCCACCACCCACCCGTGAGGAGCGATTGTCTCGTGTCAAGCGCCTTCGTGATGGTGCAAAACGTCGATCAGCGAGCTCAAAGCGCGATGAAGCCGTTACACATCAGCATCTCACCGCGTTCTTGTCAACAGCAACTAGTTATTTTCATATGAAAATGACGCGCATGATGACCGAAAGCCCACAATCACCTTGATTGTTTCTGTTACCAGTTTGCCATCAGACAACAGCTGTGCTGTTGAGATACATAAGGTATTCTTTTCACATCTCAAAGGCTATCCATCCTCTTATGTTGTCGGCATCAATATAGTCATACTGTAAGCTCGAGTTGTCAAGGTTCCGTTGTCACTGACTTCACTTGCGCCAGCCTCCTAATCCTCAGCAAAATCACCATGATCGTAACTTCTGATAAGGTTGTGAATCATGCAGCATGCATAGATGATTCGAACACTTGTCGTGAGCTCACACTCCATAGGGCGCCGCAAAATGGCAAAACGCCGCTTCAATATTCCGATGACTCGTTTGACGGCATTTCGGGCTTTTGCGTGGCAAAGATTAAACAGTTCCTTGAGGTTCTGTGGTCGCGATTCTCCCCACTCCTTCAAATGGTATCTCACGTTTCGATAGGGGGTTAGCACCTTCGGGTCCATCCCATAGCCTGCATCCGCCAAGCAGTAGTAGCCGCTGGGGATATCCGATAAGAACTGGCTCATGTACAGAACGTTGCTGTCGTGTGCGCTTCCTTCCACACCTGGGTACACAAATGCCACCCGCAGCTCCCAGTCACACGCAATTAACGTGTTGGTGGATAGCCAGCCTTTTTGGTTTCGCCAAGCTTCCTGATCATCATCTGGAACCATAACTGGAACGTGAACACCATCGATCGCGACCAGGGCATCACTCAAGAATGGGAACTTGGTCGCGAAATGCAGCGGCACGCTTGATCGAACCTGGATGATGCTCGCGAGAGCCAAAATACATGCGCGAAGTGCACGCAGTCGATGTCGATGAATTGTTGCAGATGACACGTGAAAGACGGATTCTTGCTCGCGGACGGTGGCACCGTTTCCGAGCCGGTGCAACAAGAAACCCACCATGAGCTTGGTGTATAGATCTTCGCTTTGCGGAAGGTACGGACTCAGCGCGCAATGCAGCTTGTCAAACGTTGGTTTTGAGCACCGAAAGACGTCACGGAATCGGCTCGTGCTGTCGCACTCATAGACCGCGGCAAAGAAGTCACGGTCGTCCGCGTCTGTCAGCACGAGACTACGACGTGCCCGTGGGCGGAAGGCCTTCTTTTCAAGCAGTAGGAGATGCAGCGCGACTGCGATGCCTACCGCCATCCATGCTTCGTCCTCCGAATCACTCCCTTCCATCGTGAAACACGTGACTTCGTCTCTCACAAGGTTGGCTGCTCCCTGATTCTGACCTAAATACAAGCCCCCACCACGACCAGCTGCTCGCGGAGAGGCTGACCCTGTGAAACACGCCCTTATGTGTGGGCCTGGCGCTATACCATTTTTCGGGACGGAGGAAGTACAGTGACTACAGTAATTAGTCCGTGTGCGCAATTAGTCTACGTTCAAAATTAGTGTCACCGAGACTATTTAACGGGCGCTGGAAATCGCGGTGTTTAAAATTAGTCTAGATTGCATATATTCTTTATTAGTCTCACTGCTGCCTCTACTGCTGGGCTTCTAACTTTGGTGCAGTGGTTTGGGTTTGCCCACTCCGATCAACTGCCCCGGGTTCGAACCCCGCATGGCGCCCATTGCAAGCGTATTTTGAGTGTGTCTCCTGTCCCGAAAAATCCCGAAAAACCGTGTCCCGAAAATAATGCGCTTGCATTGGATTCCTGCGTGAGAAACTCGATCGTACTTAACCGAGAATATTTGGTCAGTCAAAAACTGCAGCCATGCACGAAACGACGTCACTTCGAACTGCAGCCATCTCGCGCAAGACGACGTCAATGAAGGCAAGCAACCACGGCGGCAGATGCGGCGGGTGTGGGGATCCGTACACCAGTGCCCATCGTGCAACGTCAGCATGCATTCATTCTGCGGTACCCCGGTGGGACAAGAAGGCTTSGGTCAACCCATCATGTGCCCCAAGTGTAACCAAAGATCCCTCGCAGAACCGGTGATGTCCCCGTCGTCAATTGTGGCTGCGTTTCAGCGTGCAATCCCCCGTGCTGGCACCGCATCCGCACCAACATCAAGCAGTGTCATTGTATCCATCTCCAGCAGCGAATCCGACGCCAGCGCATCCGACAGCGTGACCAGCTCACCAACTGCGCCCAAGCGACCTCGCCAAGTCGTCAGTACCGTGCAAGACCGACGGAAGGCCCTTCGGTGGATGGTCGCGTACGAAAAAGAGCATGGGAAGAAAGGAATGTGTGCCACAGCCGTGGACCAGTTTCCAGACATCTTCAATTCGTCGACCAGAAACTCCAACTTAGCCAAATCCATGTACTGGTGGAAGCGCAAGGACAAGCTGCTGGCCCTTCATGATGTGCCAGGTGTGTGCTATCGCACCGGTCCTAAAGGTTGGATGACTCAGCGCGTGTTCCGGGAGTATCTCACGGAGAAACGAGCGATGAGACGCGATCCACTTGGCCGCGAGAAGGCAATCTTCCTCAACAACTGCTCCGGGCATCTTGACGAGAGTGAATGCGTCGAAGAGTTGAAGGCGCTCAATGCAAAGTTGCACGTCCTTCCCGCCAACGCGACCGATCTCTGTCAGCCCGCTGACTCATTCGTAATTGCCAAGATAAAGGACGTGTGGCAACGGAAGTGGAACGAGAAAAAGATCACCCTGATTGAGGACGAGTGCTGACAAGACAAGCGGCGCAAAGATGGAAAATGGTCGGGGAAGTTCCAAAATCCAGGTAAGTACTACCTTCTAGAGCTTGCCGCAGAAGTCATCAAAGAGGTCAACGCAAAACGAGACAAGAATGGGCTCAATTACGCTCAGAAGACAATGATAAGGTGCGGGATGTCCCTAGGTGCGGATGGAAAATGGAGCACAGCACAGCTCTTCCCGCACCTTCAAGAGATAATTAAGAAGTAATCAGCAAGCTTCGACAACGATAAAGACGATGACGACAGCGAGGAGGATGACTGCGGAAGCCAGGATGAAGATGAGGACAGTGATGATGACGATGTTGGTGCCGACACCAGGGAGGAAGCAGTAGTTTGACCGAATTAGTCTGCGTGAGACAAATTCATCTGCACTTAATTAGGTATACGTGATACTATTATATTTCAAACCACAATTAGTATATGTTCGCAATTAGTATCACGTAGACTATTATACGGGCGCGAAAATAATACGAGATTCAAAAATGGTCTCGGCGATTAGTCTCGCCGAGACCATTTTTGAATCTCGTTTTATTACTGTAACCACTGTAGTGTATTTCTCTGAAAACGTCATGCTCTGCGTCTTCGTATCCTCGAGCGCTTGCAGCTTCGCTGCATTCCTGGTGGAGCCACACCTTCCCATTCCGCGTCGATGCGTTTGGCGGGAACACCCAGGACATGGGGGACGGTGTCATTGGTGGTGTGGTCCACACAATTAAGCCATAGATATAACGATATTTACTTAACATGCCATTTCAGCCTTTTAACCAACGTTGCAGGTTGGGCGTTCATTACGGTAGTGTATTTCTCTGAAAACGAGGAACACTTTTGAATTTGAACACAGACCCAGAGCCCTTGTCGTACTTATTTGAGTAATTACAGTGTCGATGAGGTGGGAGTGTGGATGTCAATTGCTGGGTGGGGTGGTTCGTGCGAAGGGATGCAATCGAGCCCTGCAGCGGCGCTCTCGAGAGCGGTCCTCGGGCTGTCGCGCGCATTGCGTCAAGCTAAGGCGTCATCCGTAAGCAACCGAGGACTCACAACGAGTCTTCGTAGCGCATCGACGCCTGTGCTGTCGGACCAGCAGCCGCATTTGCAGTGGCATCAGCCACCGCGCGGTCGCCGCCTGCGTGTCCTCAACAACCACAACTCGACCAAACACGGTGGCGCGCTGCATGAGCGGCCCCAGCCCGGCATTCGAACGGACAACAAAAGTGTGCGGAAGCTGCTGCGTCATCGCACGCCTCCGTCCGAGTTTATTCGGCTGTGCGAGCAGCTGAACAACGCAGAAGACGTCGGACTGCTGTCTGGGACCGACCTCATCGTGTGGAATGTGGCGCTGCAAAACAGATTGCTGCAGGGCGACGTGGCTAGCTCCAAGGCTCTGCTTCGATTGGTGCTGAGCTTCAATCGCGAGAATGCCAATGAGCAACTCTGGACGGACCTGCTTTTCACGACGCTGCGGCAACCAGCGGCCGCACCTTTGACGGACGATCTGATAGCGCTTTTGATGGACCTGAAGACGAAGTACGGCGATGATTTTGTGGCCAACGTTGCGGTCTCGGTTATTAACGGTTGTGCCAACATGGCCATGTTTGATCAAGGCGCCAAACTGCTGATTTTCTTGGTGGAGAAGTGGAACGTGGGAGCTGTCCCGCTGCCATCGCGAGTGCTGGGGAACTTTGTCTCCAGCATGGCCAACCAAACCAGGTACTTAGAGCTGTTGCAGCTCACCGAGCAAGTATTGCGTAGTGCAAAGCTTCGACCAGACCAGCTGCAGGCGCAATTCTTCATCGCGTCATTCATTGCAAGCGAAAAGCAACCGCAATCTCCAGACCTGTACGTTCAGGAATTGGTCAAGTGGTTCCATTCGCACTTTGAAGATGAGGAGCTGGTTGCGATGACCTCCGATCAGCCACTGTTCACGCGCGTATTCGGTGCGGCAATTCAGGCGTGTGTTGGCACCGAAAGCTTCGGGCTGGCCTTGCGATGCTACCACGAAATGACCAGCTACAATGCCGTCCCCGAGCCTATTGATGTCCTATTCGATGACGACGAAGAAACTACCGCTGCTGTCCAAGCTGTTTACCCTGATGAGAACATTTATGTCAACGTCCTCAAGTCATGCATGCGTCACGAAGACTATGGACTGTTTCGTGATGTGTATTACTCGATGGCTCGGGACGGCGTTGCCCGCGATGCAGGATTTGGAATCGCCATTCGGTGCTGCCATCTGCGTGGAGACATTGATTTCCTAAACCAAGTGCTGGATGATGCCATTGCAATGGAAAGACGCACCGAAGGCGGGTGGTGGATGCCTGTGGTGCTCTACAACGACGCACTGGGAGCGTTTGCTGAGCATGATGAGTACGAAGCCGCTCAAGATCTGTTCCAACGGATGCTGCACAACCCAAATGTTGCGCCTGATGAAATCACGATGCTCGAGATGGTTGAGAACCACCGAAGCGCACCGTTGGCCGAAGTGTTCGAGCTAATGGAGGTATTCCTCGAGTGGGGGATGATGCCGAATCTGCAAGTGTTTACGTCCCTGCTAGCTATCTGTGCGCGCAATCAATGCCTTGAGGAGGCCGAGAGATTGTTCGCGACCATGAAGGACCACGGTATGAAGCTGGATCTGAAGGCGTATACAGCGATGGCATTCATCTACGGTTGTCACGTCAATCTCAAGGGTATTATGGCGTTGTTGCGAGAGATCGAGCAGCAGGGGGTGGAATCCGATCCGCAGTTGTTCGCCTACATTATAAACGCATTGCACAGTGCCAGTGGCATCGACGTGTGCTTTGCCCTTCTGAGCGAGATGCAGGAGGCGAGGATTCGTATCCCCAAGGGCATGTTCGAAGCGCTGATCGACGTCGGCACGCGCACAGGGCTGGTGGAGCGATCTCTCAACGTCGCGTATCACATGGAATGTG
The DNA here is from genome assembly GCA_002286825.1 of Lagenidium giganteum. NCBI lineage: Eukaryota > Oomycota > Peronosporomycetes > Pythiales > Pythiaceae > Lagenidium > Lagenidium giganteum. The sequence continues at coordinate 72,872 of NSDO01000391.1, forward strand.
AAGGCCACACCATTTCAGCTGCTCAACTACAGGCACTGACTCGACGATGTGGATCGGCATCGGAAGCCGAAGCGCTCTTCCGAACGTTCATGCTGCTGCACCAAGACGACGGCGACTGTGCTCGAGAGCCTTTTGAGCATGACGTGTACGCTGAGATCATCGACACACTCACGCGTTTCAATCAGAGAAACGCTGTGCCGCGCGTGATCGCTCTCGCACGCAAGCACGGATACGACGATCTCACCTGGTGATGGGAACACATAGATTTTTAATAAGAGACTTTGCTTTGGTCCTCGAGCTGCTCGTGTATGTTGTTTGCGAACTTGATGCTGCCGCGTTCTCAGGTAGTTTTTCCACTATTGGCACATCACGAAGCGGACAATCGCGATGGACTTCTCGTGCTGTGGCGGCTCGTGGGATTGCTCAGAAGTCCGTTTTGAGCAAGAGATCGCACTTGATTGATCGCTTCATGCAGCTGCTTTTGTGTCTTGAGCATCAACGTTTGCTCTGCCATGTCTCGCTGAGCGCGTTCCGCCGAGCTTAGGTCGTCGGGAGCGCAGTAGTAGGCCACACTGAAACCTAGGTCGTCCAGGGCACCGAGGACGCCATCGATGCACAATTTGACGCGTGGGGCTTGGAACTCGGACGTGACGACATGGACCTTCTGGATATGCAAGCGAGCGAGCAGGCGCGCCAGCAACACTGTGTTTTCAATCATGCTCGACTGGCAAACGTACAAATATGCATCTATGAGCGACGCAATGGCAACAGTGACAAACGACCAAATTTCAGAAGCGTACCGCCGTGCAATCCATCACGATATGATGCGAAGAAATTCCAGCGCCCACCAGCGACTCGCGCGTGCGCTCTTCTTCCATCACAGCCTGCTCATTGGCGTCGCCGCTAATTGGGATCTGTCCCACCACAACCATCATCCCCACCGCGTCATTTCGTCATTCCATCATCAATCCCCGCCCCACCAGCATAAACGTTACCACATAGCACAGTGCGTTCGCTTGCTGCTCTGCAAACGTCTTCATGACCTTCCAGTACAGCTGGATGCCACATGCGATCCGGTTAGGCAGCCACGGGCCGACCTCCCCGCGGTTGTTGAGCGATCCACCGATGATCACGATGGCCTGGCTTGACATGTCCTCGCTGTCGCCCACACCGTTCTCCGGAATGCTGTTGAGATTCGGCGTCACCGCGGGATGGCGCGGCTCCACCAGCTCCGGTAGCACACCGTCGAACGCGAGGCCGCGCCGGAACAGGTCCAGCCCAGCCGCTGCCAGGAGCCTGTTGTCCCGCGCCTCCTTGCCGGCCTTGCGCGCACGCAGCGAGTCCTGTGGTAGCAGCGTGCCCTTCATGCGCGGTCGCACGCCGAGGGCCGAGGAGACCGCCATCTTGCCGCTGCTGCGCCGTCGTTCCTGGGCTTCGGCCATCGCTTCCATGTGCTCCACTTGGCTTCGTGCTTGAAGCTCGCCGAAGGCGGTACTTCATAGGCTTACTTCACGGTGGGACGCGAAGCGACGCAATCCGGCCCGGCGGTCACCTCCACAGAGACCGCGGGCGTTCCAATGCCACCGCACGAAGACGACCGCGACCGCCGCGTGTTGGACGAGGTCGATCCGTTCTACCTGGCGCTGCTGCGTGCACGCCAGCGCAGATTTGTGGAGTGTGTGGACATCTGCACTGAAATCCTCGCGCAGAACCCGTATGACCAGGTGTGTGTGTGGTGTGATGTGCTAGCTTGAACCTCGAAGATGACGACGGTGGCCGACTCACTACGTGCTGGTGTTGATGTGAGCAGGCTGCGTGGGTCACAAAAACGAAGGCACTGACGCAGCAGACGTACCTGGATGACTCGGAGCTTGAGGAAGACGGGGCGGCTGATTTGCTGATGGACGACAACGTCATGGCGTCGATGCCGCGGCCAGGCACGTCGCTTAACCGCCCGAATTCGCGCGGATCCTCCAGCGGTGGCGCCGATCCCATCTTGCGTCCTATGACATCGTCTGGGCGACCGCTAAGTGGATTCGCTCGGCCAGGTACAGGATCTCGCCCTGGTACGGGAAGCATGTCGGTTGATCGCGCGTTGCAGGGCAATCGACCAGGCACGTCTCGCCCGGCAACAACGCTGGGTCGTCAAGTGCGCCTAGGCACGGCGTCTATGCAATCCATGGACTCCGGCGTTTTCATCGATGTGAATCGACTGGATTTCAAGAGGTACGCGCAACGTCCAGCCATTGCCAAAGTTCTTGTCGATTACTTGTTGTACCACGAGCACAATCCGCGCAAAGCGCTAGAGTTGGCTGCTGAGGCGACCGTCGCAGCTGATTACAAGGACTGGTGGTGGAAGGCTCGCCTAGGAAAATGCTACTATCAGCTGGGGCTGTTTCGCGACGCTGAGAAGCAATTCGAGTCCGCCATTCGCAATGAAGAGATGATCATCACGTATTTGGAGCTCTGCAAGGTCTACCTTCGACTTGATCAGCCTAACACTGCCCTCACTCGTTATGAAAAGGCTCGTGCGAAGTTCCCCGGCGACGTCCACCTGCTGCTTGGTATTGCTCGAGTCCATGACATGCTCAACGATGTGGAGAAGAGCGTCGAATGCTACAAGGAAGTGCTACAGCTGGATGCGTCCAACATTGAAGCTATCGCTTGCCTTGCCTCCAATTATTTCTACACGGACCACCCCGAAGTCGCTCTGCGCTACTACCGTCGGCTGCTGCAGATGGACGTCAACAATGCCGAGCTGTGGTGCAACATCGGTCTTTGCTGTTTCTACGCCTCGCAGTACGACATGACGCTGTCGTGTTTCGAGCGTGCGTTGAGCATGGCGTCGGATGATTGCATGGCAGACGTCTGGTACAACATTGGCCAGGTTGCGATTGGCATTGGTGACCTAGGTCTCGCGTACCAGGCGTTCAAGATTGCGGTTTCAGTTGACAGCAACCACGCCGAGTCATACAACAACCTTGGCGTGTTGGAGCTGCGTAAGGCCAACCTAGAGCAAGCTCGCGCCAACTTCCAGCTGGCTGAGTCCCTGGCCGACTTCATGTTCGAGCCAAGCTACAATCGTGCGCTGCTGGCGTACAAGGTTGGCGACTTCCACGATGCGTACACCAAGGTCAACAAGGCGCTCGAGACGTATCCGAACCACAGCGATTCGGTCGAGCTGAAGAAGCAACTACAGAATTTCCTATCGATGATCTAGGCAAACGCGCCACTCCGACTCGCAACGCTTAGACAACGACTGCGAGTTCGTGCGTGTAAATATTGGAGAATGTGGTTGGATTTTCGTCTTTGTTGGTCACTTTAATGCATGTCCTCGCTACAGCGAGGCGTGCCGGAGCACAGCGCTCTTCTGGCTGAAATACACAACGGCTAATGGATGAATGAAGCGTTCGGTGGGTCACATCGTTGGCGCACAATCCAATGCTGCGCGATTCCGTCCACCCACGCACAAATGACGACAGAGCGTGCCGCGTGACCAGGGCATGGAGGGACTCCCACCCGCTGACTGACGACAGTGTGTCTACAGGAAGTAATCTGGCGTGCGCTTCTTTTCGTTGAAAGTGCTATCACGTGGAGCTGGGTCGAACTGGATGAACTTGCACGTCTCGTAGACCTTGTCGCCAGCACGGTCGGCCATGACTTCATCGATTTCCATGAGCGCAGCCTGGTTGCCGCAGCGGTAGCAGTAGTTTGGTGCACTGAAGATGGTCACGACGCCGCGGTTGTGTGTCCACTGGTAGCCTTCCATCACGAGCTGATGTGCACGCGCGATGAATGTGAGGCCGTTGCTGCGCTTGAACTGCTCCGTGATGTCTTGGCCGAATGTGTAGCCGGCACCACGTGGCGAGATGCCCCATCCACAGCGATCGTCTGGGTCCGACCACACCAAATCGCACATTGGGCCTTCATGCGGCACTTCCTGGACGCGGTCCAACGCACGCGCGTGGTCGAGAGTATCAATCGATGGGGAGAGACCGCCGTGCATGCAGAAGACGCGGTTCTCGATCAGGGCGGTCATAGGCAAGTGGTCGAACAGGTCCGTAAAGTACTTCCAAACGTTGGCGTTGCCGTACTTGCGCAGACACTCGTCGTAGAAGCCGTAGACTTGCGTGATCTGTCGGCTTTCGTGGTTGCCGCGCAGAATCGTGATGCGTTCGCGATGGCGCACCTTGAGCGCCACCAGCAGCGTCACACTTTCCAGCGAGTAGTAGCCGCGGTCCACGTAATCGCCCATGAACAAGTAGTTCGTGTCGGGGCACTGGCCGCCTATTCTGAACAACTCGAGCAGGTCATAGAACTGGCCATGGATGTCGCCGCACACCGTCACGGGGCACTTGACTGGCTGCACGTTCGACTCGGACGCCAGAATTTCCTTGCCCTTCTGGCACAGCTCGAAGATCTCCTGCTCCGTGAGGTTCTCGGCACGGCGCAAGCGATCGATCTGCGCGTCCAGCGCTTTCATCTCCCCGCGGGCGTCCATGCTTGCTCTGGTTCGTGTGCGTGGCTGTCTACGGCTGCCCCTGTGCGCTCCCCTTCACGCTGCCGGTCGCTCCGTGTGCGTGCTTGGTCCAAGCCTTGACCTTCAGTTTCTCTCGCCCGGGGCGCGCGCCGGCAGAACCGGCCGCATCAGGCGCGCGACACACTGCAACAGACAGAACAATATTTTACATGCACACACGCAAGTACATGCATTCCCACTGGGAACCCTCGCACTTCGTTAAAGTACGAGGGAGGGAGGGTTACGCAGGGTTATGACTCATGTGTAACCGCGAGCTCAGCTTGAAGATCGTAATTGTGGGGGCATGGGACCCGAAAGGTCACAGCGACACCCAACGCAGAAACGACCACAGCCAAGCGCCAGGCCAAGGTGCCCACTGACGCCAAGTCGGCCGTACGAAGGAAGCAAGTCGAAGCGGTCCGTGGTGGGAAGCGCGGAGAAACATGAGCCGCAAAACCAACTACGCGTCCAAGTGCGACACCGACAGCATCGAAGAGCTGTCGGCCAAGCTCACCAGCGACCTGCGGAACCATGTCCGTTTCATGGTGAGAGAAAACGACATCGACATGGCTCCAAGTGAGTCGCTGTTCCTGATGAAGGCTGTGTGGTTGAATTGCAGGCAGACTATCCTGTGCTCACGGATGACTGGATCCAAATGGCTGAGCAAATCGGACGGATTGGCGAGATCACGGAAATGGTAATGCCATGGTACCTTAGACATGGCTCAACATCATCACTCACGCAATCGTGATTCAGGAGAGATCGCTGCCGAAGCAAAAGGACGCGACGTTATGGGAGTGTGAAGAGGTTGCTTTGAGGTGCGTACGCCCTACATAACCCTCCGTGGTGAAGAGAAATCTCACGCGCGTCTTGTCAGATATCTCCTCGAAGATGGCAAGCTCAACTTGTACGTGGTGGTTGTTGCCGAAAACGAAAATGGCGCAGAATGCTGACATCCTGTTTGTAACTAGGTGCCTTCGGAACCTCGTCGACTTCAACGACTACTTGAAGACGATGCTCGAGCGTGGACCTGTGAAAGTACGTTTGATCTTGGCACGGAAGTGGATTTCCTCATCACTCACATGGTTTAACTTCAGGACTCGACGCTGGAGATCATGGAGAAATTCGAAACGGGAATGGGACTTACATTGCGCAATGCTTGGCTTCACGCAGAAGCCGTCCAGGTTTGTGCCGCGCCCACAGCGAGTCGTATATTCCGATCGCTGACGTCGTGGTTGGTGCCAGACGACGGATTTGCCTCTTCTCATCGAATACATCCACAATGTCCTCAATTACTGTCTCGAGAACCACGACGTAAGGCTGATCAACTACGCGTTAATCCCTAATTCCGATGGCTCACAAGTATATGGTATCACAGTACATGGCCAATCGAAATGTCAGCAACTCGCAGGAAATTTCAGTGATTTATTTCCTCCTCGGCCTGTGCAAGCAACTCGAAACAATCGATGAATCCAGAATCATGCCTCTCATCATAGAGAAGCGGATCTTCTCTCTTGTGGCCATGCATCTCAACGTTCATTTCAAGTTGCTGTCGGTAAGGGAGTCCCACAATCCAGATAGTCGTGACTTTTGCGGTGATTCTCACCACACGGTGAAGCCCGCAGATGTCACCGCCGGGGTCGAGGCTCTTGCTCTCATCAGTGGATCAGAAGACTTTCAATCGCACTCGGTATGTCTGTCCATACCACTCAGTCTCCAGCTTGCACGACGCTCACGTTCGCAATCGCAGGAGCACTACATTGACTCGCTCGAAACAGAGTCGGCATTGTTGTCCATCAAAGGTTCGCCACTCATCGAATCATTTGTGCAGATAACCATCGGCTCACCCATCTTTTTTGTCTGTGCTTATTGATCAGACGACTTTCTTGACGAGCTCACGGAGGACATCGACTTGCGGAAGCAGCTCCGTCCACTGCTCGACGTCATCAACCAGATCAGCCGAACGCGCAAGTGACCGACCGCCCAGCAAGCAGCACGTGCGGGGTGTTGTTGGCGCGCGTCACACATTCCTGGTGCCGCAGATGGTGTGCACCACCTTAATCTATATCTACTTGGCTCTGTATTGAGGCCCGTTGCAGTACGCTGTTCCTTCGATATTCATTCGACATCTCGCTGATGCAGCGTGGAACCGAAGCCGACCAGAGCAGGCGGCGGCGCGTTGAGGTGCTCGAAACAGGCGTGCGCGGCCGCGCCGGGCCCGCTGCATCATGAGCAATCATGATCCAACCATCTACACCTTCTTCCTGACAGTCATGTGCCTCGTGCTGCTCGTGTTTCTGCTGGCGCAACTGTTGCTGTCGCTGCGCAACAAGAACAAGCTCCTGTCCTGGTCCACGTGTTTCTATATCCTGTGTCTGCTCTGGACGGTGGTGCGCTCCACTTACTGGATCATGATCCAAACGCGCGAGAGCATGACGTATCTGGAGCTCTATCTGCTCTACTGGTTCCCAACACCGATCCAGTAAGTGCTATCTCTCGCTCTCTCTCGGAACGTCATGACGCTCGCCGGCGGAGGCATTGATGATGGGTGTGGTGGGCTGTTAACAGGTTCGCCAACTTCTCGCTGCTAGTGCTGTTCTACATCCAAGTGATCACAGGCAAGAAGTGGCGCACGCGCTGGCGCAACATCTGCCTACCGCTCTACTTCATCATGACCATGTCGATGGCGACGTTCACGGCCGTGTGGGCGTTCAACTCGTCCAACGATATCTCGGCCGCGTACGAGTATGGGGATATCTATGATCAAGAATTTTACAAGGTCTCGGACGTTAGCGTGCAGCTCACGTACTCAGCCATCTCGTTCTTCATGCTCAGCTTCCTGTTCGGGTTCTTTGGCTGGAAAATGGCCAACGTACGTACTAGTAGTGAACTGCGTTGCTCACTCAAGGGTAGCACATTGGCTGAATCAGTGCTTTACGTTTTAGGTTGAGAGCTGGAAGCGCCGTCGGCTCCTGATCTCTAAGCCTCGGGTAAGTGAAATCTCGCTTTTTTTTCTTCATCTGGACCTACCATAACCCGTCCGTCTACAGAGCTTGGCCATTATCAATTCGCTGCTTTTCCTCATATTTTTTACACGCTCGGTGCGCGACCTTGCGACATCACAGAACTGGTTCCTGAGCATCTGGAACCAGCTTGACATGAATGGCCGTGTCACCACGTTCGAGTACTTTGTCTTCTTCTGCTTTTGGGAGTTTCTGCCGACAATCCTGCTGCTGTGCTTGATCACAACCAAGGCTGGTGGTGTTGGAGGTATTGGATGTCTTGCGTAGTTTACGTGTGGTACTGATCTCACTCGTTGGCCTGCCTTGATAGCACCAAGACATGGTTCATCTCACGGCCACAAGCTCCCAGACTTCGGTATCTTCCACATAATCAACACTGGTGGTGAGAAAGCCACAGGCAAGCTTCTCGCCAGTCCGATGAACAGTTCCTATGGAACCTCGTCGGTGACCACCAGTAGTGTTCATTCGGTCGAACCGCCGAGATGGACACATGGCGGAGACCTATTCCAAGACCCACTGCGATACGACTCGGATGACGGCAACGTGCCATCTCCACGCCCTTTCCATGGAAGCTATAACAGCGATACAAGCCACACCACAGCAGCGTCATTCGAGCGTCGGTCCTCTCTTGCATCGTCTCACACGCCTGTATGATTGAAGTATTGTGTTCTGTGATGGTTGCGATAGAGTTGTAGATGACTGTAGTTGGTGGGTCCATAAGCACTTGTTGTCCCTTTTTCGTCTCTATCCGTGTCGCTGTTTGGGCCCAACCGACGGAGGCGACGGCGTCAACGCCATCCCATTGAGCATCATGCTCATGGACGGCGCAAGCTGTGGTTGCACACCACCACTCCGATGAGTTTCGGCGCCAACAGGCACTGGTTCAGTTGCGAAGTAGACGGCATGGCTAGAACTGGACTGGTTGGTGTGCGTTGGTGTGTGGCTGATAGATGTAGTAGAGTTTGTCGGTGGGAGTGTCGGCTGCTGAGGCATCGTGTCTGCAAGGCTGTGAATACCATTGATCTTGGCAAAAACGAGACGCAGCACACGCTCTCGGTCTTCCCAGCTCAGGTCTTTCAGATCGATCTTCTCGCTAAAGTGCTTGGTTTTCGACGACTGCGATTGCTGTGGTTGTTGGGCCGGAGCTACTGGCAATGGCAGCTGTGGGAAACGAGTCTTGCCTTTCGTGGCCATTGCGTTGGCTTTCTTGAGTTCTTGGTGGTATCGCTCCATTTCTTGCTCTTTTTGCCGCCGACGCTCGTTGTCGATCTCGTGCTTGACATGGTCCAAGGCGTCCAAGAAAAATTGCTCTACCTCGGTTCGTTGGTCCAAGATGGTCTGAGAAAGGCGGCGTAGGTTGCGCAGCTCCTTGTTTTTCAACTTGAGCAGCTGTCGCAGTCCATCAACATCAAGAGCCATTTCTTCGAGTTCTTTGCCATTTTTGCTGACTTCCACGAACTTTTCGCGCTCAAGCTCAGAGATGCTCTCACTCATGCGCTTTTCCAGCTCCTTGATGTTGGAGCGGAGCTGCTTGATCTCGCGAGTTTGCTTCTGAGCTCGTTTCGCGTAGCTTTCTTCCTTCTCCTTAGCAATTTGCACCTCCATGTGGTATTTTTTGGCCTTAGTCTTGAAGAAATCTTTCTCCTTCTGCAATTCCTCTGTGATTTGGAGTTGAAATCGAAGTTCCTCGCCCATGCGTCGGTTGTCGGTCACAATCTTGCGCGTGTCGGCATCCAGACCATTACGGGCATCTTCTTTGGCCTGTTGCTTGACAATCTCGATTTTCTTTTCGTGTTCCTTTTGCAGCCGTGCTTTCTCTTCAAGAAACTTGCGCTCAAGCGCTCCAATCTGCTCTTTGGAGCTCTCCTTCTCTTTGGTGAGCAGGGTGTCGAGCTCTTTAAGCTTGCCCTGGATTGATTCTTTCATCTCCTTGAACATTTCCAACTGATTCATCTCTTCCTTAAGGAAGAAGAGCTGCTCGGTGAATTTTTCTTCTTTCGACGAGTAGTGCTGCTGCAATTGCTGACATTCGCCCTCTTTCGCCTGGATGGATGCTTCCAGTTCAAGCGCATGGCTTAATTTCAGCGCCGCCAGTTCTTCGGTCAGCTTGGTGATTTGCTTGTCGCGCGTTTGGATCTCTTTCTGGAAGTACGCCACAAACTCATGGGTCTCTTGCTCACGCTTTTCATGTCGTTCCCTCAGCGCATCATTCTCTTGCTGAAGCAGCTGCATGCGCTCGTTAAGAAAGTCAATCTTCTGCAGATCAACTTGTCTATTAAACAAATCCGCAGCAGTCGGTGGCCCGGTCGGGGCATCCTTGACGCTAGAGGCTGGAGGAGGCACTGCGATGGCGATGCCGCCATCACTTCCCGTGATATCATTTCCGCCGCTGGCGTTGTCCTTGGAACCTGCATCCATGGCGTCCTGACTTCGCTGGCGGGCCAATGTGCGGTGCAACGCGAGGAATTGATCGCGGCGGTGAAGGCTAAGCCGAACGTGGCAGCAAAAAATAAAGTTAGGCAAAGATAGGAAGGTCAGAACACTACTCCAGCACAACCGCATCCTCTGTTATTACGATGGGCAATTCAATGATAGCGGGACCTTGTGGAGTTCAAATGCCTTTGTTGTACGTCACCGTGCGCACAGGCATGCCATCCTTGCGGACCGCATGGGCGATCGCTGGTTCCAAATACGAGACATCGACTTGCGCGGTCTGGCGGAACAATCCGAACGTCACTGGCACTGAGAACTGGATGGCCGTGCCGACCATGGCCAGCAACAGCGGAACGCGCATCCACGGGTTGCGGGCCAGTAGGGACTTGTCCAGGCGCTGAATGACCAGTGGTGGGACGATCAAGATCGGTGCTGCGGCGAAGATGCGGCCAGCAATGCACGATGAGACGGCGAGCGCACCGCAGCGCTTGCTCTTTCCAACCCAGTCGCCGTTCTCGTCGTACACGTGCACACCTTTCGTGTACTCGCTCTGGCGCATGATCGCGAGGTTCAGCAAATCGGCGGCGGCAACAGCAGCGAATGGCCCCATGCGAGCCACGACAGGAGCGATCGTTGGGCTACGGATAGTCTTCGCCCAGCGACGGATTCCCAACGAAGCAGCGACCGAACTGGCCGTTGCAGCAATGTAAGCCGCGATGCGCTGCTCGGCCGAGTCCTCGTTCGACGCGTTGCGGTTGGCGTAGTAATGGAGAGCGTTGTAGGTCTGGTTCATCCACTGCGCGAAGATCGTCGTGCGCGTGGTCGACGCCATGATCATGCCACAGTCGACCAGCATATTCATGGGCACGATCATCGACACTCGCAATGGTAACAGCACAGGCTCCCCTGTACATGCCAACGGAAGCGATGGTGAGCGACGTGCGTTCGAAATACCAAGAACAACCGAATTCTCACCAGTGTCTGGATGCAGAATAGCGCGCGTGATCTTGAGGGCATGCTCGTACGCCACGGGATCAACCTGTGCGTTGCGATCTAAAATCCTCTCCATGTCAGTTCACGAGGCCCGCGTAGCGTGCATCAAAGGAATGGGGGGGCGAACACCAGCAACGTACCTTTGGCTGTCTCCACAACGCGCACAGCATCGGCTAGCGCATGCTCGGTCGTGAACGCAGTGCGGAAGTCGAGCATGTCAAACGTCTTCTTCATTCGACCGATGTACGTGGCGTCATCTGGATCAGCGAACTTGGTCGTTGGAGCGTCTTCACCGCTGCCGCTGCCTCCGCCGACGGCCATGGCCGTTGTTCTGTTGATCCGCAAAGGCCACGTATGCCACCCGTGAAAAGTGGGATGGGTACGGAACGGAAAAATACTAAGTATACTAAATACTTCTCAAGGTGACGAAATACCCGTTGTAGACTGAACGAAAGAATTAACAGGATTGGTGATTCACCCGATTCTGGGATCTGCAACACACGCGAGACACCAGCCGACATTGCGATTGATGTGTGTCAGGGAGCGAGTTGGAGTGTTGCCCTGCACGCTGATGGTTACCTTCAGCTTGAGGAGCCACGATGGCTCCCCAACCCGACCGTCTTGACGACCAAGGCGACGCCAAACATCGCAGCGGTCGGTTCAGCGAAGCGAGATATAGCCAATAACGTGTGTGTATTATGACATTCCTCGAGCTGATTGGCCAAGAACGTATTTGTTGCAGCTACAAATGAATGGGTTGGTGTCGGATCTATTGGCTCGGTGCAGCACGGCAGCAATGGAGCCCGCAGGTTGATCGCCGACATCCCCGGCATCTTTGCCTCCATGAAGTGTCGCTATGGCGCCATTGCTCCGCGCCGCAATGGACGCCAGCTACTGGATCTTCTTCGTGCGTTGCGCGTTGGCTGGTGATCTGGACGACTTGAAGAAGTAGCGCTCGATGAAGAACTTGAGGAAGAGCGCGAAGTAGCTCGAGTACATGATGATACCCCATTTCAGGTTCTCACGGTCGACGTTGCATGGCATGTCGACGCGCATGTAGTAGACGTTCAATGCGCACACGGCGACACCAACGACCATCTGCACCACCGCAACGTCAGGGTTATGAAATGCGCATGCAGCAAAAACAAGTACTGCACCTGGCTCAACTGGATGATCGTAACGAACTGCGCCCAGCGTGGACGGTAGCCGACCGCCGTGAGGAAATAGTAAAAGTACATGACGGCGTGCACCGAGTAGTTCATCGCCACAAAGTAGATGCCGCTCGCCGAGAGCGTGCCGTACGCGTGCCAGCAGAAAAGCAACACGGTGATGTGGTGATACCAGTGCAAGAAGATCAACGGCTTCTTGCGCAGCACAATGAACGCCGTGTCCACCAGCTCAGGAAGCTACACAGCGCACATCAGCTTCCTGCGCGTCTCATTTCATCTCCATAGCGCAGAAACACAGTTCATACCTTGGAGAAGATGAACAGCATCACCCAGAATCCAGCAGGTCCGTGGCCGTAGTGCTGTGAAGGTGGCGCACACACCGAGTGGTAGATGCCATGGCGATAGATCGTGTTGAGCAGGCTTGGCACCGTGCGGACGCTGCCGATGAAACTGAAAATCGCGAGCGCAAGATTCCAGGCAGCAAGTGGGCTGTGCACGGCATTCGAACGGCGTCAGTTGGGAACTCTCTTCAGAACGTTCCGCCCTCGATTGGACTGTGGACTTACATGCGCAAATCGAAGGGCTTGCGGTCCTTCATGAGCCACTTACCGCCAAAGCACAGCACGATGTAGATGCCGCAAATGGCGATGGCTGTTTGAATCGATTCCAGGCAGAAGTCCGTGTGCCACGTGATTTTCTAATAGCGGGGATATCGCTCAGTCAGTCCGACCGTCATCCGACACGCCGCAGTCCCTCATCTCCTCACTCACCCAGTTGCGTTCCCAATCCGACGGATAGAGGAAGCCCAGCGCTGGGTATTCTTCATGCAAACTTGGTGCCATCTGCTGTGCCGCCATGGTTGCTCGTGAGAACTTCTCGTCGGGAGCGGCGGTGTGGGGCGGCGTGCGACCGTCGAGAGAGCCTCCAGTTGCGAAATGTGTCGCGTCTTCAAACGCCTTCTTCCCTCCCGACAGTTAGCTTGAGCCTGGAGGATGCGCCATGGTGGGGTTTCCACGAAAGAGTGCGTGGGGTGCACCACACCGTCCGCCCACGCCACCACCTGGTTGGCTGAAATGTTCCATCCGCGCGCTCTGATTGGTCACATCTCCTTATGGGGGATCCGCTGGCTGGCCTAACCATGTTTGCCGCACGTTCTCTGGCGGCCGCGGCGTGTTTCGAAAACATTCATTGCTCGACGGGAGCAGCCAATCAGAGCGCGCTCGCGAGCGTCCAGCACTGGACTGTCACAACCCAGCCGCGACTGCGGCGATCACTGCAGCGCCAAGCACGCCACGATGGTCCCAACTCCAGAAATGCATGGTTGACGAAGCACAAATGGCGGCGGTGTCGCGAATCCATCGCCGGCTTGCTTGTCGTGAAGTTGCGTTGGTGGCGGCCATGGGTGTGTGTGGCCGACCCTCTATGATCCAAAAAATACTGATCGTCAATACTATCCTTAGGAATCACAGCACAGTATATCTATTTGGATTTTGCGGACCTTCAATATGTATGCCAATAAGAAATATATTTCGGAACCCTTGAATACTGCTTGCTCATTTTCGCCACAACGACAACGTGCACACGAAAGGATGAACGCGCTTGGCTCGATCTGCTCGGAGCGCACGCCGTTGGTGGATGGATCCGCACCACGTACGCGCCCTGGCCGCGCAGACGTTCATCGACGAGTGGAATCCACGCGCGTCGATCTACGGCGGATCGGCGCGCTGGGGCTCGTGGTGTTCTGCTTCGCCACCACTATCGGGCTCGTCCATGTCGTGACGTTGACGACTCAGGTGCTCAACATTGTCCAGCAAGACCGAACGCACGCGTCAACCACGTCGTCGTTGTTCCCAGTGGCTGAAAACACCCACGTTCGCGCTGCTCCAGCCGTGTCCTCGGCTCCAGATAGCGATCTGAATCCGTCGCTGACGGCAAATGTGCTGGTCGTCTACACGTCCGAGACACCTCATTTGACGAAGCTGGCGAGTTCTGTGGCGGATGGCGCGGCCTCCGTTCATGGTATCGATCCAAGCCAGGTCCGCTTGCGCACCGTGGCGAACGCGACGTTTGCGGACGACGTGCAGTGGGCCGACGCGATCCTCTTGGGCTCGCACGTCGTCAACGCCAACGTAGATCCACAGGTAAGATCAATGATTGTGGATGGGTCGGAGCCCATCGCCGGTGCTCACTCCATGAGTACGATACGGGGGTGTGTGTAGATGCTGGCGTTCATCTCGTCGTGGGACTTCCGCGTAGACATGAGCAACAAGGTCGGCGCTGCCTTCGTGACCAGCGGCGGCCTGTCAGCAGGCGAAGAGCTCACGATGGTCAACTTGTTGCACTCGATGCTCATCTTCCGCATGGTGGTTGTTGGCGGCGAGCGCTGGACCAGCGCCTTTGGCGCCTCCGCCATCGTCGGCGAAAGTCCGTTCCAGCCACTTGGCAACGCGGGCGTCCAGGACTTCCCGCAAGTGTGTTATCCAACGGATCCCGCGGACATCCACACTATGTTTAAGGCCAAGGCTTTTGGACTGGGGGAACGCGCCACGACCGTCGCTTCGGCGCTGAAGAAGGCTCGATCATCATGACGTGCCGCCAGATCAAGATAATCACCCACAGTCAATGAGGGAGGACAAGTCCCGCACATTTTTTAATACACTTCTGAAGGACAAGTGCTGCATCACCGCCACTGGTGACCAGTCATCACTTTCCCCTCCGTCAGGACCATCTTGTTGCTGCTGACTATCCTCGCGCAATTTCCCGGGATCGGTGGGGTCGCGACGCCCGACAGGGAAGCCGCTGCAACCACCATCAGCGGCGCAGCAAGACAGTATCATTGGTATTCTCCATCCACCGTTCGCGACCGTTGCCACCGTTGTCACCATGATGATTCGCAAGATCATCGCTCACCACATGCGCTGCGTGTCTCCGCTCGTGCACGCGTCGGTCCATCTGCATGCATGCGTCTGGTTCGACGTGTCGCGCTCGGTGAGACCCGTGCGCATTCACGTGTCGCTGTGTCATCAACGCCCGCCACAGCCGCACACAGTGACGATGCTCATGGTCCATCAGCGTCCGCATACCTGTGCACGCCGTCCGTTATGACGCCGACACGTAGGCGACATCGAATGGAACACGACGCCAGCAATGATGCCAGTCGAGTTATTCCATTAAAGTAATTATGGCTTGGCGCTGAATGGCGCATCGCGTCACTCGACGCTATTGAGGTGTTTGGTCGTGCGGTCGAACGCCCAGAACGTGATGGCCGCGCCAGGAATGCCACGCGAGAACGCGGCTTGCCACCCACGGAAAAGGTGCGAGACACCGTGGTCGCGAATGAGACTGGAGACGCCACGAACGAGCCCCGTGTACTCGCCGTTGCGGCCGTTGACCTGGATGAGCGACTTGACCGTGTCGAACGGCAGCGCAATGGCCCAGAAGCTGATGCCACCGGCCGCACCCGCCGTGAGAAGCACGGCCGAGTCGTTCCAGTCCGTTCGAGCCTGCAGCGACTGCTTGGCGTAGTCGTAGCCGAGGAAGTAGAAGGCGACACCGAGGCCGTCGCGCAGCACTGTGGTGGCCAGGCCCTGCCACAGCGCCGCGACACTTTCCTGGCGCACGACAGTCGATAGACAGTGGAGAGTGCCGCGATAGGCGCGACTGCTGCGCTGGCGCTCGTACTGCACCTGCAGGCGGTTGCGGATGAGCTCGACGGGAGTGACGAGCACGGCGTTCAAGCCACCAGCGATGGCGCCGCTGGCGAGCGCGGTGGTGGACGGCGTCAAATACGACTGCAACCACCAACAGTTGGGCAGCCACTCCTCGCGGCACTTGGTCGACGTCGTGAAGATGACCGACTTGTACACCGCCTGACTGAAGAAGGGAGGCAGGAAGCCCTTGTACAGCCCACGCACGGACTCGCGCTCGATGGTCTGCGCTGCGCAATGGAAGAAGCCCCGGAAGCGCGTCGGCGAGATCTGCAACCGGGTGCGGATGGTGTCAAACGGGTGGCACACAACCACCGACGCCATGCCCGCCACAGACCCAGCGATGACCGACTTGGTCCATGGAGACAGCGGCGGCGGCGGCCGCGGCGAGCGTGACGTCGCCCATTGCGGCGCCATGGCACGCACAGCGCTCTCGATGCACGTCAGTGACGCGCAACCGCCGGAAAAGAATATTTATGAAATATATGTATTTTTCTCAGATCCCGAAGAATAGTGACACAGCTGGCAGAGACGAGCCCCGCGATAGTGGCGTTGGAATCCGTTGTTGTCCGTCCTCAGAAGAGAAGAAGATGACGACACCAGCGAAGACGACGGAGACGGCGACGCCGCCAAAGCCGACAACGCCGCCGAAGCCGACAAAGCCGAGCCGAGCCAAGTGGATCTGGATCACTATCGCGCTCATCGGTGTGATCGTGTCGCTGGCGTGGCCACTCATCGAGGACAAGCTCATCGTCAAAGGGGCAGGATGCCCGTGGCCGTTCAGCATGTTCCACACGCCGTCGCCCAAGGCGGCCTCGACCGGCGCCACCGCCATTCCCGCCGACAGCGACCTCCCGCCGTACACGCTCGAGCAGCTGCGCGCGCATGACGGCTCGGATCCCGACAAGCCCATCCTGCTGGCAATCGGCGGAAAGGTGCGTGCGTCGTTGCATCAGTGCCCTGGCTGCATCTGCGCGTGAGCCTCATTGTGCTGGGTGTTGTGTTGTGTTGTGTGTGCGTTTGTGTGTATGTGGCGTTGGTCGCCAGGTTCTTGACGTGACCAAGGGCAAGAAGTTCTACGGCCCAGGCGCGACGTATCACCAGTTCGCAGGACGCGTAAGTCGTGGATGATGCTGTGCGCTGCGCGTGTTCGGGGCTGGAGACCATGACTCACCTGCATGCTCTGTCCATCGGTACAGGCGTGCACGCGTGCGTTGACGCTGAGCTCTCTCGATCTGGAAGTACGTGCGCGCGGGTGACTCGCCTGTTGCCTTGGTGCCACTGCTGTGCTGACACTGACATCTATCGATGCCGTGGTGGCTGTGGCCATCCAGGACATCAACGACGACACCAGCGACTTCGACGACTCACAGAAGCAGGAGCTGGAAGAAACCAAGGCCTTCTACTACGAGAAGTATCCGATTGTGGGTCGCCACTGCGCTATGAATGATCGTCGATCATTGCTTTGCTAACGTTGTGCTCCTGCCCTGTGGTTGTTCATCAACGCGCAGGTTGGCGTGCTCAAGGACTGACGCGATGACAGTCGTAGCGGTGATGTCGCGCAAGCCATGCGTTCGTAAACTCCACAATAAAAGCACTGTATTTCAACGTCCATTTGCTCCCAACACACGCATCTGCCTTGCCCACCAAGCCAAGCCAGTTCGATGCTGCCGCGGTACATTGCATGCTGGTGTGTGGCCACGGCTGCCGTCGCTCGTCCGTCGTTTAGTTCTCTTCGTAGGCCTGGAGCACGTCGCCAGTCTGCTCCTTCCGACACACGCGCGCGAAATCTGTGGCAAGGCTGCGGAAGCGCCGCTCGGCTTGGCGCGTATGCGTCCGTGCAAACCGCATCCAGCAGTCGAGGACGAGCTCGCGGTCTACCGAGTCCACCTCTGTCAGGACGCCAGCCGTTGGTGCAGCCATGGCATTGTACAGCGTCGCCTGCAGGATCGTGTCGCTGCGGAACGTGCTCAAGTAGGCGAAGAACAGCTTGCCGACGCCGTCCAGCAGCACGCTCGGGCTCTTGGCTGACAGCGCGTCCAGTACAGTGGCCACCCACTTGGCGCTGTAGCCGTTGTGGATGGCGACAGCGTCGATTTGTGGCGCGAACGCACTGAGCTTGGCGTCCTTCTCGTTGACCAGGTAGGTGAGGAACATGAGCACGGCGTTGGTCGAGTTGCGTTCCTGGTTGCCCACGCACGCCAAGCTCAAGTCCACAAGCACGGGGAACTCGTTGGCTGTGAGCACGGCTGTGGGGCAGAACAGCAGGAAGCGGTAGGCCATGGCAAAAAGCGCTCGCAACACCTCCGGTGCATCGTCCAACGCGTGTGTCGTGAAGAACTGGAACGAAATGCGACTGAGCACACCCATGAGGCCACGAAAGCTCTCGATCACTGCATTTGACGCCGACTTCCCAAACACGTCCACAGCGACTGAGCCACACTCGAGGGCGGAGACGTATCGATGCTGCTCGAACGCGCGGACGATGAGGTTGGCGACATCCGGGAAGCGGTCCGCCATCTCGACCCCAAGACTTTGCAGACACCAACCATAGAACTGGAACAGCGCTTCCATCACAGCTTCTCTTTCGGCACACAAGTCACTGACAGGCGCGACGTGCAGCCACACGAAGTCCACGGCCTGTCTGGTGACGTTCTTGCCGCCTGCACGCGCTGCGGGGGCGTCGAGAAACCGCACCACCTTGCCCAACACAAGCAGTTCCTCTTGGAGCAGCGACGACACAAACTCGTCCCCACTTCCTCCTGCGACACGGGCCAGTGCGTAGTCGAGTCGCATGACCGAGTCGTTTAAGAGAGCGTGAAGAATCGCCGAGCAGTGAACCGACTGGGAGGCAACTCGCACCAGCCCTTCGACAACCAGGAGACGATCTTCACCTCCACTAACGTTCTCGAAGTGTGCCAAGCTGGTGACCAGAAAGTCGGGCGTGACGCGTTCAATGCTGCTTGAACATGCGACGAGGACCTGCATAAAACTCTTGCATGCATTGGATAGGCACGACGGCACCCCCATGGCGCGGATGAGATAGTGCAGAACAGCGACCACCATTTCATCGGACCCAGTAGATTGCGCGTGCGTACACAGCCATGTGCCGAACTGTCCAAAAAGCTTGGAAGCTGTTGCGATAACGAGGACATCGTCGCTGTTGGCGACTAACACCACTTCGAACACGTCACTGACCACAGCACCGAAGCATGCGGTGGAGGCCTCTGCCAGACGCTTTCGTAGGTCCTCGGCAACGCTTGACAGCGCAAATAACGCAACTTCAACCTCGTTCAACTCCCCACGCGCATTGGCGCGAGGGCCCTTGATCAAACTGGCCACATGATTCAAAAATTTGTCCTTGAGGAGCGCGAAAATGGCCAAGAGCACATCCTTGACATTGTCGCGGTAGCCCATAAGATCATCGACATCCAGTTCATCCATACTTGATGCATCTCGCGGGAAGGCACTTTGCCGTAGCACCACCTCAAATAGCTGGATGAATGCGTCGTGTTGGAGAAATGGTGGGCGAGATGCCACAGGCTCCTCCTGAACCAGCAACCAAAACTCGACCGCAAGCAATGCGATTTGCCGTCGCGGTTGTGCGGCCATATAGAGCAGCAGCTCAGCCATCTGGAGCGTTTCTGGGTTCTCACCGTCTACGATCCAATCAACAAACGTTTCAGCGAAAGTCGACACGACGGTGGTGATGGCATGGCAGAGCTCATCTTCTTCGGCTACAATCGCGCTTTCCAATGCTGGGCGCGTTTTCGCAAGTGCATGAGCAAAGCCAGTCAAGGCAGCTTCTTGCTCGGCTGGCGTTGGATACTCGGCCACCTTGATCAAATCGGTCAAAATCTCGGCGCAAACCGTGACATGGTTGCAGCGCGAGCCTAACGACGACGTCAACGTCTCCAGTAATTCTGGTTGTTGCTGGGAGAGGCGTGTGAGAGAGATACCAGCGCGCTTGACCCAAATCTTTAGACAAGCGAGAATCTCATTCGAGAGAGACGCGATGGCACCGTTTGATGGACTTTCGATCACTAATTGCGACAAAATCGTAATCACTTGTGGGCTCATTTCATGCAGCAGTGCTTCCATGGCATCACGTGCACTGAATGCCACTTCTGCTTCACTGATTTCTTCGCAGATGCAGCGCGAGAACGTGAGGAAGAAGACGAGAAACGCGGGGTCCCGAGTGACTGCACCCTGCTGGAGCAGTCCTTCCAGCAGCCCTCGACACTCGGTTGGCGACGATATCATTGCAATGGCAAACGTCGAGCACAGTTTCGTGAACAGCTGAGCGTGGTAGGTGCGACGTTGGTGCTGGAGATCATCGAGCAGCCCGCGGATGGCAGTCGCAATGGAGGCTTGTTCTGCTGATGCCACGCGCAACCAGTCCTTGCGCGCCTGGACCATCAACGCAAGCAACAAAATATCTATGAGAAATGGAGTGGAGGCTCAAGTGAGGACAGCGCAACCAGACCTTGGTATGAAGCATATTGGCAGCGAAGAAATGACCTTCGAGCGGCAACGCGGGGTCGCTGAGCACTTGAAGCAGCATGACCCACGCCACCTGCATCAGACATATTCAGAATCACCCAGATCTCCATTGATCTGCACGCAGAGGGACGTCACAGCACCTCGGATTGGGCAAGTGCCAGCAGGTACTCGTTGGCCTGGCGCTGGCGTTCCGCTCCTTCCTGGACACCATGCAGCGACAATGAGATCCTTCTGACGGTAACAGCGGACGGGAACTTCCTTCCACAGCCAGGTAGCAGCGGGGCTCACCATTCCATACAGCGCATGGATCGCCGAGAGGACCGATGGCAGCGAATGCATCGCTTCCTGTGTTTGTGTGTGCACGGCGCGGATGCTCACTGCAGAGAAAGGTGCACAGTGACCACGGTACTGTACTTATCTCACAGCGCGCACTGTGTTTACTGTAACAAATCAAATTGGATGATTGACAACTGCATTAAATGTAACTATGTATATTAAACATTAATGCAAATGTGCAAAGTAAAAGACACTACCTACACATGAGCAGTCAATGCAACTCGCATCCATGTGTTTGTGGCGGTGCACAAGTAGATGTACGTCGAGTCGTAATTGAACGTGCCCTTCGTGCAGGCCGATGCGACAGTGACTGTGCTTGCGCTTCCATCGAAGATAACCGAACCACCCGTCAATATCAGCATGGGGCTAGACATTGTCAGTGAGGTCGAACCAGAATGGGTGAGCGTGGCGGCATTTGCTGAAAACACCATACTTCCTGCTAAAGTCACCGCACCGGTTGACGACGTCACTCGGAACATATCAGTTGAGCCATCTGACGACACCCGAAAATCGTGTGAGTCAACATGGAGAATACCACCCGAGACTGTTGTTCCGGTGCCAGTGATCGAGACAGTTGTGGCCGCTGTCAGCGAGATCGACGACGTTGAAGCACTCAACGAGATCGCAGCACTGCTTGCAGTCACCGTGTTCGAAGTAACGCTTAACAAATTGACGTTTGCCGCTGTCTTGACGTTGAAGCTGCCGACGCTGACTCCAGTGCCCAGCACCATGTTGACTGAGCCAGCAGATGCCGAAGACGAATCACCGGATTGCAAATTGATGCTACCGCCTCCACTCGGCCCGCTTCCACCTGTTAATCCGATGACTCCACCCACTCCACTTGATGCTGTAGTAGTGCCGCTTGTTATCGTCAACGCACCTCCATTACCAACTGTTGCACTTCCGACACCAACGGACACAGCTCCACCTTTACCACCTGTTGATGCGCCACTTGCTATGGTAATGGCCCCAGTATTAGCATTCGTCGAGACACCCGACGTAATAGAGACATCACCACTTGAAGAACCAGACGCTCCACTTCCAGTCTGCAGTGTCACAGCTCCCCCGACTGAAGATGTGCTGGCACCACCCTGGAGGTTGACTTCGCCGCCAGCTGCAGTACCACCTGCTCCACCAGTTATTTGGATTTTTGCACCAGTCGTCGAACCGCTTCCACCACTCAGAGTGAGTGTGCCACCGGTGCCTGCAGTGGACGCTCCGCTCGTTAGCGTCATCGCACCGCCGCCGCTTGACGAGTCTCCGCTTCCAACACTCATCACCACGTCTCCGCCTTTCCCGCCAACTGCTGAGCCGCTTGATAACGTCAGCGATCCGCTTGTTCCTGAAGTTGAAGCACCCGAACCCATTTTCACAAAGCCTGTAGCGCTGGCGCTTGTTGTTGATGACGAAATAATGATGTTTCCGCTCGTTGCAGATGTACTTCCACCACTCGAGACTTCCACATTTCCGCCGCTGCTGGACGACCCTGCACCTCCACTGATCACCCCTTTGCCACCGGTAACTCCCCCGCCTCCAGTAAGTGATGCCATACCGCCAGCTGCGGCAGAAGAATACCCCGAAACCACAGTGAAGTCACCCCCAGCACCACTGTTACCACTACCAACCGAGATCACAACATCGCCACCTTTGCCAGTCGTCGCCGCACCAGTAGACAAAGTGATTCCACCAGAGCTACCGCCGGTCGTTGATCCTGTACTAATAGAAACGATACCACTGACACCTGCTGTAGACGTACTCGCTGTTGCCAGGAATATGCTGCCGCTCGACGTGGCCGTTCCTGTTCCACTCGACAAATACAATGACCCACCGGTCTTTGATGTCCCTGCCCCGCCTTGGATAAGCACGTTACCACCAGCGTTCCCTCCGGAGCCAGACAACAGAGACAGCTGACCACCATTCGCAGCAGCAGTGGTTGCACCAGCAGTTACTCCAAGTGCACCACCGACGCCGGTGTCACCACTTCCGACTCCTATTGTTACTGCTCCACCAGACCCACCAGTTGCAGATCCTGACGACAAAGTGATCGTTCCCGATGTTCCAGCTCCCGAAGTTCCACTGTAAATGTCGACATTTCCGCTCACCCCAGATGAGCCAGATGTCGCTGTAGATAACGAAATACTGCCAGAACTTTTCGTAGACGCAACACCACTTGCAATAGAAATAAAGCCACCAGTAGCAGCGCTTGATCCACCTGATGATAAGAGAATACTTCCACCGGAACCGACACTACCACTGCCGACAGACAACGTGATCGACCCGCCACTACCACCAGTGGACACGCCAGTCTGCACCAACACACTGCCGCTCGAGCCGCCCGACGACGCACCCGACGACATCACCACGCCACCGCTCGTGCCAGCCGCCACCGAGTCCGCGCTCTTCACCGTCACCGTGCCGCTCACCGTCGCTGTGCTGGGGCCGCTCGACACCGTCACGGCGCCGCCCGTCGTGCTGCC
>NSDO01000033.1:0-84320 GCA_002286825.1 Lagenidium giganteum
TGTTCTTCTTTGGGTTCTTGGCTTCGGCACTCAAACAGCAGACTTCGTCGAAGCCAATGTAGCCGAAAAACGCTTGTGACGCACCAGCAACAATGCCTTGTAAACCGAAGGCCATGGCTGGAGGCGTTGCGTTGTTCTCATGGCGCTCTGGGATGAACGGCGTGAGGTTTTCCACTTGCAGGGCTGCAAACCCAGCACCGATGATGAACACGATTACAAGCACCTTGGCAACGGTGACGATGTTGATGAAGCCCTTGCCGAAGCGTACGCCGATCAGGAGGATGACCACACAGACGATGTGGATAGCTGCCGCAAATACGTTGCTGTAGTCCATGTTCAGCCAGTGCACTGCGTAGTCACTTTCGGCCAGCCACTCATCCATCTTGCTCGCCCAACTTCGAGCCACGCCAGCAGCCGACACGCCGTACTCTAGCATGATCAACCACGCACCGATGACCGCTGGGAGTTCGCCGATTGCATGGTATACGTATGCGTACGTGCTACCTGACGATGGTACGCGCGTCGTAAGCTCCATGTAGGCAAACGCATTCAGGATGCAGACGAAGCCGCCGATGGCCCAGCTCACCACTGCTGCTGGGCCGGCGGTGGTCGAGATAATGGCTCCTGTGGTGGCAAACACGCCAGAACCGAGTGTGCCACCAATACCGATGGAGATCAAGTCAAACAAGGAGAGCGTGCGTGGAAGGTCTTGCGAGTTTTCTTCGGCATGGATGACCCGCAGCGGCTTGGTGCGCCACACGTTGTTTCTGAAGGTTGGAGGAGGAGTGGAGCTCATCGTCACGCGATGATCAAACGAATCCCTTTGCACTTGGGTCCTTGATGGTGAATCCTCACTGTCCAAGCTCGACGCTTGGCAGCAAGAAGCGAAGTGGAAATCCCAGGTGTCGACCCTTTCCACCACGAGCCTCGCGCACTGCAAATGCACATGAACGCTCACCACATGATGTCGATCCAGATGGCGGTGAGTGGCTGGCCCCTCCAGCTGATGGCACGCTCGTTGCGTTCGCCTTCATTGACTCAGGAATCAGCGGAGGTGAGCCCCATGTGGGCTTGCCACTGCAGCCACCACGGAGAAACAGCGAAACTTTGTGCGGTAAACAGGGGAGCGTGGGAGAGGACGGCTGCGCTTCGCCCGCTGGGTGAGCACCCAATTCCACCCGTTGGGCGTGCCTTTTGCCCATCTGGCACCTTGGCAGGTGGTTTTTGAATGGTTGCAATCGCGCACACCTGTTCCGGATTGACGCAACGACGCCTCTTTTGGTGATTGTGGTGTGGGCTGCTCTCCACAACGTCAAGCAGCCTGCAGCCTCTGTCTGATTGCATCCCTGCACGTATTTCTTTTTCTCTCTCGCTCTGAGTGCGGGGGTTGTCCAACCTTCGACCAGACTTGAGCGAACAGCACTTGTCATAGGCGGCGGATCTTCAGTCGCTGGTCCGTGAAGCAGACGGATGCACAGTTTGATGGGAGGCGGCAGAGAACATTTTTAGCCCTCTATGTCGGGTCATCAGAACAAGCTGGTCAACGAGCCTTTGCAAAATTGTCAGAGTGTGCGCTCATTCGTGGGCTCGCGAAGCCCACTCAGACCAGCTGGACAGCCAGGTTGTGCGGGTGACAAATGCAAACGCGAAAGCGCCGCGTGTGCGACAGCATGGCTGTCTTGCTGCTTCGTGCGTCTGGGATTCTGTGCGCGATTGACAGTGTCCGTCCCTATGGTTGGATCTTCGTCTCGCGTGGGAACACGAGTGCGCACTCAACACACAGCAAATGCCGCACCCTGCGCTGCAATACGGGGGAACGTTCGTTGCTGCAGAGGTGCGGAAGAGATCCAGTGACGAATCAAGATGGATACGTCCTCCCACGATAACACCTTGCGGGGCGAGCTGCTGCAATTACGTCGCCGGAGCCCACACCGTGCTCCTCTTGAAAGTGCTGCAAAGATGACTGTGCTCCAACAGTTTCTGAGCCCAGGGCTTGCTCGTTGGTCCAATGTATCGGCTCTGCTAGTGGTTACCTGGAAGATGCCCAATCGTTGGTGCTGTCAAAGGTCGTGTGGTAACGGTGATGGATCATGGATCGTGGGGAAACAACAGCCAAATCTGAAGTAAGTGTTCATTTGCTTGCCGAGCCAGCTCGTCATAACAACACCGAATCGGAACGTGAACTCGCTAGCGCCAGGAGCCCGTGCTTGCAGTCGGATGGGCGAAATGGCATTATAAGTGGCGGCTCGTGATTGTTTTTCTTTCTGCTATTCGCCCGATGTCGGAGTAATGGCGCTTTGCCTGCTGGCCATGCTGACTCCTCGACGTCGTTTCCGTGAGTGGTTCTGACGTCGAGCTCATTCCTGCAACGGAACGAGCAGCGAAAGCCCACTTTCGAGCGCTCACGCAAAGCAAGCATGTGTTGCGTCGGTGTTGCGTGCTCCAATGCGTCTTCCGCTTGGTTTGATCGATTACAGTGTTGCAGAAGCACTGCTCAACCAGCCATGTAGCAGATCGGACGACCACGGAGCCATGCGTCATATCAATCAAAGAACAGCACTCTATCCAGCCCGATTTCGGCGACATCATGCCTTCAGTCTACGGCAGGATTGCGTGCCCTACCTTAAACTAGGCCTGCTACGCGTCGAGTGCTGGTGCTTGGTACTGCGACGCTTGGGAGCCCCTAAATTTCCACTCTGCCAGCAACCAACTGTAAGTGAAGCCATGTGAGCCTCTTGCTCATTCGATGGAAGCGAACGCCGACGCACACACAGCCACAGACGTCGATTGCTGTGCGTGCCTCTAGTGCTCCAACGCATGAGCTTGGTCTCCCCAAAGCACCTCCACTAGGGTTGGATGCAGCACCATATGCAGCGCTCTGGCACCTCCGATCCCTTCACGGCCCAAGCCTCGCGACAACTGAGCTTCATCCGTCGGTTCTTCCACGCACATTCGGTCACCGGGGAGCGGGCAGCACGCCTACGTTCTGGGCGTTTCTGGCCCTGTTCTCTGTCGCTGCTGTTTTTAATTCCAGTGTTCCCGATTGGCCGCTTCGGCCACGCAAAGAACACGTCGTCGAGTGACTCGCATGGCGTGGAGAGAGCAGTGCCCCAGCAAGCGGCATCGCCGCACGCAACATACACTGCAGAAAGAAGCAACACCACTCAATCACATAGCACGCGATAAAGCACCACCAAGCAATCAGCGCTCTAACCAGCCCGGCACACGACACACATCAACGACACCTCGGTTTTTTGACGTAGTCAGCTTACATGTATGTCTTCCATCAACCATTCGCACGCACGCACGCATCTGCAGAATAGTTTGAGCTAGGGGCAGCAACAAGTGCGTGCACCCCTCGGGTCCATAACATGCACACAGATACCAGCCTTGACCGGTGGCTAGTACAGCATGTCCTTACTTTTCGAAAATCACACCAAAATAGATATCGCACAAAATCAAAAAAAAAACACGGGCAGGGACAGGGCAAGCCCGGCATTCCACCTCACGCTCCGTTCGTCGAGGTTTTTCCATCAAGCAAAAAACCTCGCCTTCAGAGTGTTGGTGCGCGCCGAGCTTGAAGCGACGCTCTTGCACCCAGATCTCGACTGCCCCGCCACGCCGCATCCGAAGGCGCCGACGCCCGCGCGGAAGCCCCGCGGCCGCCGCCTCTGTCTCGGCCTTCCCCGTTGCCACAGACACCTCTTTCCATCGCCGTCGTCTATACGCGCGCGTGTGTGTGTGTGTGCGTGTGCGTGTGTGAGTGCCTGATCGCACGCTCGTGCTCCCGCGCGCGCGAGATCTCGACCGGTTGGTCGCGTTGGAAGCGCCCCCGCGCACGCGGCGAGTTCCGCGTTCCAGCGCAGCGGCCCCTCCTGAGGCACTGAAGGGGCGAGGCCTTTTGGCGGGCGGTCTGATCAGCGACAGCACCTTCTCGCCGCGGCTCCTGGCGTCGCGTGGCGCCGACGAGCAGGCGCGTGCAGTTTGGAGTTGAAGAAGCCGCGTGTGAGTGACCCACGACACGACTCGACCAGTGCACTCGTTGCCCCTGCCTGCACTACGATGGGCAAGCATGCCAAGGCGGAGAACGGGTCGACATACGAGCGCCGTGCATGGACGCGCAAGGAAGATGAAGCGATCGTGCGACTCGTGGAAGAATACGGCACCAAGCGCTGGAGCGTCATCTCGGACCACTTGAATGGGGAAAACTTTGGCACGGAACGCACTGGCAAGCAGTGTCGGACGAGGTAAGTGCGCAGCGAAGCGTGTGGGAACGTGCGTGTGGCTGGTGGATGCGGGCTGAAGAGATGATGCTTTGGCGGCAGATGGCTGAACCACTTGGACCCATCGATCAAGAAGGATCCGTGGACCACTGAGGAAGAGCGCATTATCGAGGACGCGCAAACGCGTCTGGGAAATAAGTGGGCAGAGATTTCGAAGCTGCTGCCTGGCAGGTCCGTAATGTTTGCAACTGGAGAGGAAGCATGGAATGAGAATGACTGAAAAGGTGCCACGCCGTACAGAACTGACAATGCCATCAAAAACCACTGGTATTCGTCCATGCGGAGAACGATGCGTCGAATGGCGAAGCAGCAAAATAAGGCGTTGGGGCAAGGAACAACGAGAGCGTTAACAGCACCAAAGGCGGCAAAGTCTCCGAGCGAACAGAGTGGGATTGGAGCGAACTCATCTGCGGATGGCGGCCGAAGTGCACCAGGATCATCAGCGGTGGCTGCTGCCGTTGCCGCTGCCCGCGCTTGTGCAAGCGAGATGTCTCCGAAGCAAACACCTTGCTTCAGCTCAATGTCGAAGTTGAACAATTCAAACGACAGCTCAAAAGACAGCAATCACGGCGATAATGGAGCGATTTCGAAGTTCACCAAACCGCCGATGGTACCGACCAATGCGAGTGCTGTGGCTGCGGCACAAAAGAAGAATACTGCGAAGCGCAAGAGGAAAGACCTGCGGATATGCACGGGAGTGGCGGCTATGACTGAAGGTGGGATGTGTATGCCTGACACTCCTCGACGACTGCTGCACACACAACTCCTACTCCAGCTACTCAACAACTCGAGCGGTGATGCTCTTTTCGCTGGTTCAGTCCAGATTGCCAAGATCGATGCGCTTGCGAACGCCAAACGAAAGAAGCGAAACACCAAGAGCCCTACGTTGTCACTGGCAATGCTTCCTTCAAAAGCTTTTGGTGGCGACTTCAATCCGGCGGGTGATCATGGCAATGATCATTTGGAAGAACAACCGTTCAATGATATCGTCGAAGGCTCGTTTCATTCTTTCGAACACCTGGATATCGACTTCAATGACGTACGTAGTCGCGGACGAGCTGACGACTGCTGGTGCATCCTGACGATTTTCATATTGATTGTAGCAGCAAGTGGCGGAGTTTTTCAGTATTCCAACCCCTGGAGGAATGCAAGCACCGCACAGTCTTCGACGATCGCCTCGATTTCCGTCGCCGGCCGGATTAATAAAGCAAGACGGACAAAAGTTCTCGTTCGACGACCTGGACTTTCCGTCAGAAGTTGAATCCAGCACTCTCGACTTCGTAAGTTGACGTGCTCTGTTGATATGGAGAGAGATGGTTGTGGAACTTACAATTTTTGTCGCAGGAGATTCCCGGTGACAACGGTGTTGCCCTACGTCGCTCTCCGCGTTTGCGTACCGATGTGTCCGTCGCGTTTCCTCATTCCTCGACATACAGCATGGCAAGGCAACCGTCTCCGCACAAGCGATTCATGCCCCCGATGATTGATGTCGCTCTGCAGCAAGATACATTTGATTTCGATCATTCGATTACGCCTACATTGAAAAGCCCGCAACTTCGACAATGGTTGGATGGTTCTCCGAAGAGTTTCATTGCTTCCGTATAATCATGACGGCACGACCTCCCTTTCTCCTCGAAAGAAGACATCGGTGCGTGACGACGAGCCGTGACTGTTCACCATTTCAACAGCACGACGACCTGCTTGTGTCTGCTTGTACGCCGACTGCTTGCTCTTCCATTCCATGCATTCGACGCTATCAAGTTCCATCCGAAAAGAAAAGAAAAAATACGCATCTGCGAGATACCTACGATACAATGACGACTACGACGACCACGAGACGACGACCAACGCTGAAGCATTCTAAGACCATCGATATAATAGTGCGTGTGGCGGCCCCCTCTTCTCTTGCGCGTAGACGAGAACATTGAATTGAGTAGCATAGAGAAGCGGGAGAAGACAACAACTGGTGGGCCGCTGCACAATGTGCAGTAACGAATCCTCGCATGCGCCGCAGCTGAATCAAATAACTGTTGATCATTCTCCTCTGTTTCAACGAAACTCTGACGACGGATACGCAACTCCTGCACCAATGTGGTTCATCATCACCTGCATCTAAATGCCATCACGCCACGCGTGGCGCTCAATCTTGCTGCAGAATCGATTGTTGCCCCTATACACAACACCACGTCTCGTTAATGGACGATCCATCTCTGAGTCAACATTGATCAACAGTCTCACATGTCTTCGCGCGAGATCCGCCAGTAGTACTCAGGGCTTGATCCATCCATCATCTGCGTTCTGCTGAGCATTTGAACAAACTCTTCGTCGTGCGTAATGCAGACGAGCTGGAAGTTTTGTTGGCTGGAACGGGCGTTGAGGATGCTGCGGAATCAACAAGACAAGGTTAGTCCAGTAGGCATGGAAGAGAAGACACAAGGACCAAAGCACGTACTCAGTGATCGCTTGGGCGAGGCCATACTTGTTCTCTGTGTCGAGGTTCGTCGTTGGTTCATCCAGAGCAAGGATGCCGCAGTTCAAACAGAAGGTTTCGGCAAGAGCCAGTCGAATGACGAGCGCCGCCAGCACTTTTTGTCCGGCACTGCAGCGGCCGCGCATGTCAATCAGTGTCCCACCTTTCTTCATGACGACGCGATAATTGTACGAGCGAGCAGCTTTGCTACCGGACTCATTCTCTTGGCCACTAACAAGTTCAATCGTGTCGATATCTTGTCCCTTGTACGTGATTTGCCACAACGACCGAATGATGCTGTTGATTTCCTCAATCTTCTTGGAGTGGAACTGTAGCAGCGATTGATCCAGCGATTTGTAGTATCTGTCTAGATCTGCGACCGCCATCATTGTCGTTTCGTGCTGGATCAATTTTTGGCGATACCGTTCATCAACGTTACGGAAGTCGCTGCTGCGTAGCTGGACTTTGTATTCGTGAATTTGCTCGTTCAGTTGTTGTTCGCGGCCAAACAGCGTTGCACGTTCGTCACGAGCTGACTCAACGGTGGCTTTGCATGTTCGCACTCTTTTCTTGATCTCACCAAGGTTTGGCATGGCCATGATCTTTTGCCTAATCGTGTCAACGTCGCCGCGAAGCATTTCGAGCTCCTTCTTCATGCGCCGATAATCCAAGTTGTCGCGAATATGGCGTTTGAACGTTTCTTGTTGGTCCAGGTTTTGTCGAGCACTCATTAATTGCGGCGACATTTCTTCCAGTGCCTGACTTGCGACTGCCTGACTCTGCTTGGTTTTTGCGATGTCCTGACTCAACTTCTGCAATTGCTTGTCCAAATCCAGTTGCAGCTCTGCCTCCACTTTGCGACGCTTCTCTTCAAATGAGTGCAGGTCTTGCTGGTAGTGTTGCACTTGCTGACGCATCTGCTGGACTTGGCGCAATCCTTCTGAGCGTTGGGTATTTCTCTCTTCCGACTTGGCGCGCAGGTCTCTCTCTAATGTTGGTAACTCATTTTCCAGCTCGACAATTTCTTCACGAAGCGCTTTTTCACGCTCCCGAAGTTTGTTTTGCTCGTCAGTGGCAGCACCGTAATCCATCCGCTGCTGATCCATTTTCAATTTCTCTTGCCTCTTCTTGTGCAAATCATTTTGCAATTGCTGCTGCATCTCTTGGATTCGTTGCAATTCCGTCTGCTTTCGCTGAAATTGCCGATTTAATTCCTGCGCATCCGCTTGCTTAGCGTCGCGAGAAGCCTGAACCTCGGTGAGGGAAGGCGCATTAGCACCTAACACGTCTGCTTGCACAGACCGCAGTCTTTCCTCCTGATCAGTGATGCGCGAGTTCGCCCGCGTTAGCTCATCCATCGTTTCCGAAAGAGCTGATAATTCTTGGCGACCACGCTGGGCATCCTCCTGTTGCTTCTGAGCAAATTCAAGCGCCGATTTCTTGTCCTTCAAATCCGCTTGAAGCGTCCGCTGGGTAACGTAAATCTCATCCAGCTCTTTGCTCTTCTCCGGAATCAAGTTCTCGAGCTGAATCCACTTGCGCCAGCTCGGCATGATCTTCTCGACAGTCTTCCATCGTTTGTGCGCTGCCGATTCATTCTGCTCAGCCTTCTTGATTTTATCTTTCACTTTCTTGTCGTCTGTTTTCTCGTTGATGGCTTGGATGAACACTTCTTGCTCCTCAGCAGTCATACCACGCTGGCAAAGCGGACAACAGTTTTCTCTCTCACCCTTGGACTTAAAGATGCTCAAGAAAGTAATCGTGTTTTTGCACCGCAGGGTCTTGTCCTTAGCGTCCAAGTACGCTTTCTCCACCTTCTGCAACACCATTTCGGCATTCTTGACATCTTCACCGGGCGTCACCTCTTCAATAACCTTTTTGAGTTCACCGATCTGGTTGCGTTCCAGCTCGTTCTTTTCAAGGCGCAAAGAGGAAAGATGCTTTTCAACGTGCTTGGAAGACGCTAAATTTTCTTGCAGCAATCGCTCCGCTTTGTCGAGTTCTTTCTTTTTCTGCTCAAACGCTTGTCGGCGTTGATGAAGCATGTCTTCCACTTTTTGCAACGCCTCCGAGAGGCGTGAGCCGTTGTCTAGCGGAATATTTCCAAGTATTCCCTGAAACTCACTATGCTTTTCAGCAAGCTTGGAGTTGAATTCTTCTTGTTTCGACCGGAACTCCACTCTCTTCGCCTCCAACGCAATGTGCTCCCGCTCGTGAAGTCGCAAGACTTTGATTTTTTCATCCATCTGGTCAATCTCGAAATTCAGATCATTCATCCGTCGACTTCCTTCCTGAATCTCAGTTTTCAGCGCCAGAAGGTCGTGCTGATCACGAAACGTTTGCAGTGCAGCTTCTGCATCCGCGATTCGTGCTTCAAACGACGCGACTTCGCGATCGGAGGCAAAGCCTTGCGTGGTTAGACTCTTGAGTTTCGCAGCATTTTCTCGCTTCTCTACGTTAAGCTTGTTTATGCCCAACTGCTTAGTCTTGAGTTGTTGCTTCACATGCATCGACTTGGAGTTCAGTTCGCTGAGTTCTGTGGTCAATCGATCTTCCGCTTTCTGGTTCTCTGCCTCAAGCGATGTCAATGCCCGCCGCTTCTCTTCCACGACGTGCTGGAATTTTTGCGTGAATCGTTGAATATCGTCATCTTGGGACGACAGGGCCTGAGTGTGGAAGCTGTACTTGGAACCCAATGCCGCACCTTGGTCCAGTAATTCCGTCAGTAGCTTCTGCTGAGCTTGAATGCGCGCTTCGACGCTGCCCTTGGAGATGCACAATCGCGAATATTCTTCTTGTGCCTGGTTCTTGGATGCGATCAACTGCGATTCCTGCTCTTGCAAGTTTCGGAATGCCTTGCGGTGCTCTCCGATGATTTCGTCGTAGTTGCTGAGCAATGCTTCCAGTTCCTCGTCCGTATCACTCATCATCTGCTCGATATTGTCGTACGCACGTTTGATGCCCTCTTCCTTCTGCGCCACATCTTGCTCTGCACGCTCCAGCGACGTGTGCTGCACTTGGATGTCCATCATCTGCTTCTCCAGCTCGTCCAACGTCTCTTCGGCCTTCTCCACGTTGTCGTTCAACGCGGCAGCTTCGTCGTGGACCACGCGCAGCTTCTCTTCAGCCGCCTCGATCTTCTCTCGGATCTCGTTCGCTCCCTTCATCTTGAACGTGAGCACTTCGAGGTCACGCTTGTAATCCTTGCTGTTATCAAAGCGCGCCTTGCGCAGCTTCTTGACCGCGTCCAGCGCTTTGGTGTAGCGCGCCGACTCAAAGATGTCGTCAAAGCGCTTCTTGAGCACGGCGCCTTCCTGCAGCGGCCAGTTGGACTCTTCCTGGTGGCAAAAGATGACGCTCTCGAGAATGGCCTTGGACACGCCCAGCATCTCCGGGATGTGGCGATCCAGCTCCGCGCACTTGTGGCTCATGCTCACTTTCTCGCCCAGGTCGTTGACCACGCGCACGACGCCGTCCATGGCCTTGTACGTCGTCTTGGTCTTCTGCTGCTGCAGCTGGAACGTGCGTTGCACCACCATGGGTTTCCCCGCGCGGTTGCGGAAGCGCAGGCGGACGCTGCACAGCAGTCACACCACCAATAGAATACCACCGCCACGTCAGCCATCACCACACACACACACAGAGAGACAGAGAGAGAGAATACCTGGCTTTGACTTCGTTGGTCCCCGCGATCTTTGGGTCGTGGATGAAGCTCTGGCCGCTGCGCGCGCCGGGCGGCAACGCACCCGTGCAGCTCACTTTGAGGCACTCGATGACCGTGGTCTTGCCGCAGCCATTGTCGCCCAAAATGACCGTGAGCGGGTGGTAGAACTCGATGATCTCTTCGCGGTTGGGACTGAAGCTGCGGATGCCGCGGATCGACAGCTTCTCGATGCTTGACATCGCGTCACGACCGTCACCACGTGCACCACCTGCGTTCGCGCGGTGGCAACGTCAAGAAGGACCAAAATGTTGGTGATGATGGTGCTGGGGGACATAAAACACAGGTATTAAGTGTGTGTCTACGAGAAATATATAAAATTGGAATATATGTAGTGAGCACAAGTTTGCACAAGAGCTACGACGCTGGGGTGGAGGTGGTGGCTTCTTCGACGTCTTCTTTGACTTTGAGTTGGACGTCGAGGTTACTGCTTTGCTTCATGAGTTCACGCACGGCCATCGTAGCGTAGGAGGATGAACCTGTGGTGGGTGGGAGAGAAGAGGAATTTAGAAAAAACGCGCATGTCGTGCGAACCTAGGCGACACTCACTTAGTTGGAAGTCGAGGCACAACGCACGGTACTTGCCGCCAGGGACGGAGGCGACCACGGCAACCTTCTGGAGACGGTTGACGTCGCTCTCGAGCAGCGAGACAGTAGGGTCATCGTAGCGCTTGATTTCGTGGGTCACGTCCTGTGGTTTGTTGAGGATGTGGCGGTACGAGCCTGGCAGGTGGTATTCCGAGTTGGTGACACGCGACAGCGACTGGAAATCGACCTGGTCTTCAGCCAGCAGCTGTTTGTATCGCTGCTTGAGCTCGTTTTCAGGGAACGCGATGCTGTAACCAGGAAGCGGAAGCACGACGTCGAAAATCGAGTATTGTGAGATGTTGTCTGGAGTGACCACAACCACGTCGACCTTCTCAGTTCGACGACGCTTCTGAGAAGGCTCTTCGGTCTCCGTGGCAGCTTCCGATGGTCCAGCTTCATCGTCCACAGCTTCCTCGGTCAGCATGCCCTGAGGAATCACGAGATCGCCCACGATGGGCGAGTCTCTCGAGTATTTCTCCAGACGCTCGCTGGTCACAACGTTCCAGACATAGCTCTGATATGCGTGCGTGTACATCTGAAAGCGGGAACGAAAGGTTGTTAGCAACGACGACACATATGGACACAAAAATCGACATCCCAGCATGAGCTAGCTTACCATGCGCAAGTGGCGAGGAATGCACTGGATGGCGTTCGCGTACGAGTCAATGCCGTGCGTTCGCAGGCCCTCGAGAATAGCACGCTCAGCGATGAGGTACGGTGGGAACGCTCGCAAAGCTGCCTTGAGGTCCTGGGTGTCTTGGAAGTGCTGGCGCGCTTCGGCGATCTTCGTGGCATCGCCAGGCTGAGGCTTCATGAGCAACTCGACGGTCAGCTTGTGGTCGCGGCGCAGGATGGCACGGCCGATCTCGTGGGTTGGAATCGATTTGGTGCCAAAGCGTTGCAAGCCGAAGTAGTTGATGAAGCCACGAGACGCCCAGCTGGTCACAGCGTCGTGAATCTCCTGGTCTGACAGCACGTCATCGCCTGGCAGGCTACGAATGGCCAGCGAGAAGCGGTTGCCCTGCAGGTCGCCCAGGTTGAGCTTGTCCTTGACGTAGCGAGCGTTTCCGACAATGAAGTTAAACGTCTCGAGATCGCGATCAGCAGCGTTGAGCATGTTGAGGCACTCGATGGATCCGCGGTACACAGTGATGAATTGGGCCGTGATGCCACGCTTGTCCTTGGTGCCAGCGTACGAGAAGCAGGACACGTTCACGTTCATGGCCTTGGCCAGCAGCGACATAACGCGGTTCGTGTCGACGTTGCGCTTGTAGAGCACAAAGCGCAAAAAGTCTGGGCGGTCACTTGGCCATCGGTTGAGCACGCGCTTGTCCACGTCGCGACGCTTGCGGCCGTCAATGTGCATTGGACGCACGCGGATCACCGACGTGCCGTCGTCTCGGTTGACCGTGTCCGACACAATCAAGTTCGCGCCGTGCATGCGAATGGCATCATGGACAACGAGCCGACTCTGCTTGTCGGCAATCTGTGGGAAGAAAAACGCTTCCGCTGCCGCCGCCGCCGCGGCTTCTTCCGACTGGTTGGCAATCGCTGCTTGCTGTGCCGCCGTCGCCGGAGTCCACGGTGCCTTTTCCAGCATCTTGGTCATGAACGCTTCCAGCTGCTTCGCCGTCTCTTCGTCGCACACGCTGGCAATGGTGGCCTTGAGTTCCGCAATGTTGGCTTTCTCTTTGTACACGGCACCTTCGCGCTTGTTGCGCTTGAACAGGAACAACGTGCGAGCAGCCAGTGCGCCGACCATCGACGCGACAGCCGTCGGCAGGCTCGACGTCTCTGGCGCAGCTGCATTGTCATTGTCGCCATCCAGGAAGCCGAGCACGCGCTGGCGGAAGATGTCGCTGATCTTCTGTTCCTTGGACTTGGGCAAATGGCGCTTGACATCCGTCAGGCGCGCCACGTTGCCGGCGAGGTCGACCTCGCGCACAATGAAGTCCGAGTAGCGCTCCTTAAGCGTGCCGTGAAAACCCTTGACGTCCGGCGTCAGGAACGCACGGATGCCCACGACGCCTTCGTCCGCGCTCATGATCGAGCCATCGTTGTAGCCCGGGCCCCGGAAGTTGTGCATCGGTGCAGCATCGTTGTGGCGATTGTGACCGCGTCCACGACCACCACCACGACCACGACCACCGCCACGGCCACGACCACCACCTCTTCCTCTAGAGGAGAAGTTGGCTCCTCTTCCCATGGCTGCTGGCGTCCTCAAAGCAGCGCGCACGACGTGCGTCAGCGCAATGATGATGGCGGTTCCGGATCCGCTCACGTCACGGATTTTGACTGGAAGGCGCCCACCCCGCGGTTCGGGACGGATCCGTCCCGTGCGACACCGCCTTCACAGCCACTGTGCATGTGGCCGCTGTCATTAAACAAGGGACACTTCGGAACCCCTTGCGCCCACCAGCCAACAACGCCGAGGAGGCAATATTAAAAAAAATATTATAAAATGGAGGCGCGGAGACCAGCGCATGGGCACTACGGCCGGCACCAAGGTCATCACGGCGGCAAGCGCTTCGGACGTGGCGGGCATGGCCATCACGGGCGTGGCGGCTCGCACGGTG
The DNA here is from genome assembly GCA_002286825.1 of Lagenidium giganteum. NCBI lineage: Eukaryota > Oomycota > Peronosporomycetes > Pythiales > Pythiaceae > Lagenidium > Lagenidium giganteum. The sequence goes on from NSDO01000033.1 coordinate 13,639, forward strand.
GTGGCAGTGGCAGTGGCAGTGGCGGTGGCGGCGGAGGACGCGGCTCGTACTGGTTCAAAGCCGAGGGCTACAATGACCACCAGGCCGTGAGCATCGACGAGAGCGTGGTCGGCATCAGTGGCTTCCTGTCGCGCGAGCAGGAAGGCTTCACGGGCATCGTCAAGCAGCGCTTTTCGGACTTTGTGGTGCACGAGCTGGCCAAGAACGGACAGCCCGTGGTGCTCACCAACCTGCTCAAGCGCAAGAAGTCGGTGTTTGTGCACGCCGTGGAGCAGATCGTCGGCTTCGCGTACGGCGAGGCCGCAGTGCCCGCCGCCAGCGGTTCCAACGGCCTTAACCGCTTCAGCAGCAGCTTCCCGCGCGAGGCACAAGCGATCGGCCATGGCGAGCGCGCGCTGCCACCGCTGGAAACGATCAAGGCCGTGCGGGAATTGGGGCGACGGCTGCAGCAGACCAGCGTCGAGAACGCAGCGCGCGGACAGAAGGAGTCCGAGGCGTACAACCTGCGCAAACTGGTGCAGCACGTGACGATGGAGCTGGGCAAGAAAATGGGCAAAGAGTTTGAGGACTTCCTGGGCCGTGTGCAGCAGGCCAAGGCGACTGAAGCACAAGCTGGCGGTGCCACCAGTGCTGCGCCCGTGCGGTTAGCGCTCGCATCGTCCAGCAACGGCACGAACGGTGATGGCGCAGATGACTTGGTGTTCTATATTGGCGGTCTCGACGAGAAGGAAGACCGGGTGTTTATCCATGAGACCATGCGGCGATACGGCACAGCGCTGATCACGGCAGACACCATCACGTCTGCCGATGGCAGCCAGGTCATCCGCGTCCATCGTGCACACAACGGCCCCGCGAAGAAGGGCGAGCGCGATCCACGACGCGACTGGCCTGTGGACCAACGTAAGTCCTTTGCTCCTTGCTTGCTCTCGATAGCGCGTGCGCTAACGAGGTGGTTGGGTGTTTGTGAGCAGCCGACTACCTGCAGTTTGTGCTGTACAAGCGCAACAAGGACATTGTTCCAGTGATCAACCAGATCTCGTCCATTCTCAAGATCCCGCCATCGACGTTTTCGTACGCGGACGTCAAGGACAAGCGCGGCATCACGACTCAGCTGTGCACAGCGTACCGCTTGCAGATGGAGAAATTCCAGTCGCTCGTGCGCAAGGACAGCCACAAAAGCATTGAAGAGCAGCAATACGTCGTGGGCAACGCCAAGTACGTCAACAACAAGATCAGTCTCGGCGACTATGGCGGCAACCGCTTTTCGATGGTCATTCGCAGTCTACCCGATGATGCCACGATCAGCGATGCGGCTGTGGCCGATGCGGTGCGTCACTGGGAGTCGCGTGGATTCATCAACTTCTTTGGTTTGCACCGTTTTGGCGCCAACTCGACGCTGCTCCACGTGATCGGACGCGCTGTGCTGCGCAAGGACTTCCGCATGGCGAGCTTGCTGCTGCTGCGACCACAGGAAGGCGAAGCCAGCAAGATCCGCCAAGCTCGCGAGCACTTCAGACAGCATAAGGACGTGGCTGCCGGTCTGAGGATGTTGCCACCATTCCTGGTACCTGAGCGAGCCATCCTGGAAGGCTTACAACAGCATGGCATCGAAGCGCATGAGCTGGCGTTCAGGTGTATTCCGCTCCACATCCGAGTGAGCTACGTGGAGGCGTACCAACAGTACGTGTGGAACCAAATGGCCAGTCAACGCATTGCCATCTATTCGTCGACCAAGGCCGAAATCGGAGACCTTGTGTTTGAAAAACAAGCCAACGATGAGGTTCAGGAACCAGCACGCAAGAAGCTGCGGCGTGGTCGCCATGGCCACAAGATGGCCGACCACAACGAGGCGCCACTGCCATCTGTGATCGTTCTGACACGCGAGAACGTCGACCAGTACACCATCGATGATGTGGTGCTGCCTTTACCAGGCTTTGGCATCAAGTACCCAACCAACGAGATTGGTACCAAATACCAAAAGTTGCTGGCAACGGACGGCGTGGATTTCGCGTCGTGGGCCAACAGTTCGCCACCAGCGAATCCGTATGACCTAGTTGGCTCGTACCGCCACGTGGTCAACAAGCCTACGCGCGTTAAGTTCGAGCTGAAGCGCTACGAGGACGCGACTAAGCCGTTGCTGCTAAATGACATCGATTGCTTGCTCCACAAAACGCATGCTGACGGTGTCAAGCAGGGCGAAGACGCGCCCAAGATGCCACATCGGGCGCTGCTTCTGCACTTCGACCTGAAGGTGGCGTCGGATGCGAGCATCGCTGTCCGAGAGTTGCTCAAACAGAGCAGTAGCATGCACGTGCAGTGGCAGTTGGAGAATGAAAACGCAGCGGCCACGAAATCCAAGGCCACGATCACTCTGACACCAGAAGCCACAACTAAGAACCTGGGTGACGCCAAGCAGTCCACCAAGATCATTGCTCAGAAGAAGACCCAAGTAGCGATTGGCCGACCAGGATTCAGTCTCGGCAAGCGCTAGTGTGCCAGTAGAAACGTTTGGTTCGTGATGCTTGCTGCACAAGCTTCAACACTGACACATTCGAATTGAAGCCGAATCCACTGTTTGCTGCCCACACGTCAGCTTGATTCCAGTGGTAAATGCGGCGTAAGCCAACCTTGGCGATGTCGAATTCTGTAAGACACACGAATCTTGATGGGCTTGTCGTAAACCACACTTGGTCACACTTCTCGTTGCAGGTGTAAGCGCCAGCGTGGACGTTATTTTTTTGTGAGAGGCACCAAAGTTGTGGCCAAGTAACACTGGTTGGTAGTGCGAGGATGTCACTGCAACGACTACAATATGGCACGAGAGGATTGCTTGCCTAGATCTTCATTCAAAACTAGCTCCACACCAACCCAAGCCGCCCGCGAGCATCGCTAGCAGGCATCGCAGCGCGCAATGGGCTGTGCCCATTCTGCTTGGCCGAGGTGTTGTCGTTTCTTGTGGCACAAAATCCTCGATTTGCATTGCTATGCCGGAGGAGCTTGTCACTTGCCAGTGTCGATGCGATGCACAGCCTGGGAAGCAACCCAGCTGACGCTACGAGGCCAGGCATTTGCAAGAATTTGTTGACTACTGCAAGCATGCGTCGCTGCTGCGTGTCTTCGTGGTCTTGATTCTCACACCAGCACCACCCCTGGTGCTCGTGCTGCTGACCGAGGCCATCTCGTTCCAGTCGCCGTCCGAAGGGATTGCAACAAGGGATTCTGGATTCGTGGATGCATCATGGTAGTCGTCGTCGGGCACGCATTCCTCGAATAACCCTTCCGAAGCTGCCGTTGCGAAATCACCACGTGACCAAACTGGCACCAGTCAACACCACGATCAACATTGCTAGCGGTATTGCGATTGCGTATGTTATCGGGTTCCCGGTTCCGTTCGCATTTGCAACCATCCCAGTGTCTGGTGCGAGTTGGAAGTCTGTGGTGAATATTCTGCCAGCATGTGCCGGCCATCGTTGTTCAACTCGTACTCACCGTTGTGTATCCGGCGTACAACTTCGCGTTTGCTCGTCTTTCACCCGCAGGACAGCATTGAACGTTGTGCCGCTCTTATTGTCGGACAGAATGACTCGCCGCAGCAAGTACTACAACAAATATCAACCATGCCAAGTGGAACGAATGTTGGCCATTCGCGCCTGCACTCTTGGGGCGCTTGGCCGATCCCAGGTGTACGAGTTCGCGCAGAGCCCTGAATTGTCCATCCGAGTCAAAAACCGAGGATGCTGATGGACGAGCCAATGAAACGAGACTACTGTGTGCGCTGACTAGCTATGAACTCAATCGACTTGGCTACTTCATCTATGGGCGAAGATACTTGATTTCGTTTCGATGATTGGTACAAGCTCGCTGCGTTCGCGTCGCTGCGAGGACTGGAGGCGATTTGGAATCATCGCATTATGATTGTGAAAGTCATCCAAGATGAAGACGGTTTCCGTTGAAGCGGCGCACTTGAGTTATGCTGCATCGACGACAAGCAACTGCGGGCAATTCCTTTCCACGACGTGACTCTGTGTCCATTGCGCTATAGCTCATGACGACAGTGAAAGAGATTCCAAGCTAACAGTAGACAATTAGCACCGCAAAAGGGAGGTTGACGAACCATCGCAAGCAGTCCAGAGTTGCGCTGGTGGTATTTGTGCACTGGAAGCGATGGCTGCACTTGGCTTATGGTTGTCGCGAGCTCGATCGCTGCACCGGTGAGCGATAACGCGCTGCGATCTTTTATTGCCATATCGGACTGTTTGGTTCATCCCCAGGGAAGCGCAGGCTGTACACATCGACGGAGTCCCCCACGATCGGAAACTTGGTCGACACTGCAGAGGAACACGCACACATGACCGTCAATTGCGAGCATCAGATACCTCAAGCCGTTGTGTTACATTCCAGCACATGCCACGACGCACATTCGGTAACGATGCTGGCATTGCGCTTCATATCGACATCAGTGAACATCCCCAACAACGATCAGCGCCGCCAGCTCACCCGGCTAACTATCATCGGCGACAGCCAGATCATCATCGACATGTTCCAGACCCACCGCCGACCCCCAAGCCGCCCGTTTGCGCAACATTTACAACAACGTCATAACCAATCTCGACAACTGTGCACACGTGCAATGGTGTCACCACCTCCGCACTTATAACAAGATGGCAGATGCCGCCACCAACTGGGCTATGGACTCGCTGACCTCGAGCATCTCGACCCACGGTACGACCACACTTCATCACAAGATCGCTAGTCTCCTACACACCAACGACCTTGATCATTAGGCCTCATATCAACCCGATGCACAGACGCCGACCCAAGCAGCGATCACAGCGATGCTGGGATCGCTGCCCTATGTAGGGTATTAGGCTGATAAGCGAAATATACCGTAGCTCCTCATCGTTATAAAAATCTACAACATCGATCTTGTCGCATTGCTCGAGCGCTTGTGGCGCCTGCGGTGCACTCGAACCTGCAGTGCCTCGTTGTCGCCGCAGATGCCTTGGTAGCACAGAGACATTGATACATTGGCAGTCTCCCAGACAGCGTCTTTGGGTACTTGATTCGATAGCAACGGCCTCCACTCCAGATCATTGTTCCCGATGGTTGACGAGTCGACAATGCGCGTGTCCTGCGAGGCACTGCTGTCTGCCCACACAACAAGCAGGACCACCAAGCACATCCATCTGGTCATGACCTCCACGTCGAGCTTGGCTGTAAAATGCGAACTGTGGTAGCGACGCAGTGATGCGCTTCGATCTATCTTCTAAAACAAAATCCTGAAGTGGGTCTTTCATCATGCGTTGTCGTCGTCGACATCTTGAGTGTTCCTCTGGTCAATGAGCTATGCGATGATTACCGACAACGTCGTCAGCTTCGCGTTTTGCATGGAAGGCCAGAAGGAACGCGTGTTGGAAATTGATCACCGCTCTACGTTGATTCAGTGAGTCAACAGCACCGACACCCAAAATCAACGTACAGATCCATCGGCCATAAGTTGGTGCCTCACATTGTGAATAACCAGCGGAAGACACAACCAATGGAAGACACCTCCGATTTTCACTGGACTCGTAGCGCAAAATGAGCTCATCACTCCCATCATGGTCCAGCGACTCAACCATTGGTATTACTGCCAAATTCAGCGGGCTAAGTGCGATGAACCATCACGGAGTATGGCCCGACCAACGCGATCAGTATGCCGCCAACTCATCAGGCCCATTCTTGCTAGATTCGAAAACCAGTGTCTTGATATGGAGCTCGCGTGCTGATCAGATGTTTTTCTCTAGCGTCAGCGAAGACTTCGAAAAATCACATCCATGGCGCGCGATACAAGGTGCTGGCCAAGTCATCGGGATTCGATCGACTGCCTTCCGTGAAGTACGTTGAAGAGTTGTCGTATGGTGCTGAGGTAGTCACGCGTCCATTGCTGGACGATGTGGCAGCAACATCCCAAACTGCTGCAGCAAGCTGGGTCAGAGTGTCTTGGTCCCATCGATCTGAAAGTGACCCGTCCGTTTGAGCAAGATTGTGGCACCGCCAAAGTGTTGAAGCTGTTCGTGAGCGGCGAGCTGTCATTAGATGGATCGTTCTCATGTTGACACGGGTACAGAGTGGCGGTAGGTCCAAAGTCGTCGACGTCATGGTGAGGCGTCTCGTGTCTCGTGCAATGGTTGACAGCGCACATGCTGCGGTGGCTGCTGGTGCCTCCGGTCATCTTTTTCCTCTGTGTTGACAGCAATGATTCAAGCGCAACGGTGTCGCCGTGGGTGCTTCAGCAGTTCCAGTCGTCCAACGGCACTTGTTCCGAGAGCGCCAATGCGTCTGTGCCGCTGTCCTATGCTGGCGTCTGCGACGACGTCGACTAGTGGAGATCTCGCGTATCCGCACACTGAGCAGCAGCGCCAAAGCGGTCAACGTTGTGGATGCTGGACAATGACTGGGCATTATGGACAAGGTTGGAGATGGATTTGATCCGAGCACGTCGTAATGCGCTGAGCTCCGATCCTGTTTGCAGTGCGGTCCATGTTTGAGATTGTTGGCGACTGGGCCGACATCTACGCAATCGAATTTCGAGGTTGCAAAGTGCAAGCAGAGTTTCTTAGTGCCAACAACCACAGCGTGTTCTCGCTCACCAGTGCGGCCATGGGCATCGCCTCGCTCATCACGCGAACGCAGCAACCTCCGGATGGAGAGCACGACGAATCCCACCGCAAGGTTTATGTGTACGCGTCCCAGGTAGATACTGCCGTTGTGCGGCGCTTGATGCAGTTGGAGCACACCAAGTCCTCGGTCGACGAGTATTTTCTGGACTCGATGGTTACGGATGGCTTCTCACAGCTGGATCAAGATTCTGGCCTAGTGGCAGAACAGTATCTGGCGCAGTTGGATGCGCTGCCAGAAGTACGACGTAACTTTCCCGGCACGAGTCTACAGCAAGCCCTGCTCGATGTTGTGGACACGCTGAACAGCACAGGTGCATCAATCAGCGAGTCCTGACGGGATACCTTCCGTACAAGAAGCGACGCTGGATTGGATCCATGAACAACAAAACAACCACATGTGATCAATTGCGCGAAGCACTGTCGACGGTTTTGCTGGTTCCCGGTGCCAATCAGCTTCTGCCAGCCCTCATCTATCGCTTGGCTAGATATTCCCCAGCTGATCGAGTGAAAGTTGGCATCGCGTTCCATCAGGCTGCTACGTTCCAGAAAGTCTTTTTGCGCAATTGTCCAGTTAGAAGACTTGGTCATGCAGCACCACGCTCTATCCACGTGATCAGTACACCATCAACTCGACGACGGACGTCAACGTAGGCACCAGCGTTGTGCTATGGAGCTTGCGTCCTAATCCCATGTCCCCCGCCCACGCCAGTGAAGCCTTCTACAGTCGCATTCTCGGCAGCAAACACAAGCTGCTGGTCAAGTCTTTCGGTAACCATGGTTTGCTTTTGGAGGCGCGACACGGTTTTGACATCATGCCACGATCACACTCGCTGCTGAGCGATGTGCGTCGGTCCGGAATGCTATCACTCAGATCCGAAGGCGCGGGATGTGTTCGAACGTGATTGCCGGGCTGCTGACTCAAGCTGTTTGTGGCGGGATAACTATCATTTGATCGAGTCTATGCCGCAGAGCTTCTGCTTGCACGCGCGAGGAAGAACAGTTGGAGACAAGAGGGCGACGTACGCGCGGCTGATGACAGCCGAGTGATCGACGCCATGGTCACTCCGCTGGAGCCAATGGGCAAGACCTGGATGGACACGAAGCATATCTATGAGCTGGGCGGTCCAAACCGTCGGGATACGATTGTGTCGTATTGTGTGCGGTGTGTGGAGTGGAACGACAGCGCTGGTGATCATTTTGGGCCACTGCATCTGCCCAGCGTCCAGGCAGCGTAGAGGAGGATGCTAAGAAGGTGATGAAAATTTATTGAAAACGCACATGGTGGTGGTGGGCTCATTGGCTTCATACTTCATCAACACGGCACATCAAGAAACGTCAAATAGAGGAGTGGAGGCCTCATTCTGCCCGCCAACAAGCTGTGCACACAAGAACGGTGGCTGCCGTCGCCACGACACTCAAAGATAATTATACGACTGGGGCGTCTTCGTTTGATCGGACGTGATCGTCGCCCACAGCGTGGCAAGGAGGTTTTAGTTAGTTGTAACCACCAGGTGCGGGCGCTTGGGTCGGTGCACGCGTGAGCGTGGGTCTGCCGTAGATGTGGATCTCGCCGTGGTCGCCGACGTACCACGGCTCGCTCGTCGGTTGTGCCGTGGGATCGTACGGGTGGACTTTGGCTGGCGCCTCAGGGCTGATACTCATCGGCGGGCCCTTTTGCGGTTCGCTTGCGGGCGCCATCGATGGCGTTGCCGTAGCAGCGGACGATGGGCATGGCGTGACGGCAGGCTCTCCTTGCTGCGCTGCGTTGGAGCAGGTGACCAAGAGAGCGAGGGCGACTGTGGTCACGAACGTGGTGAACTTCATCGTGGGGTTGCTGGAGAATGCAGAATGCTCTGGTGGTCGCGAATGTCGAGCTGAGAAGTTTGAAGACTGTGCACAACCGCAGCAAGCGCATCAGCAACGAACAGGATCCAATGGGGAACGGCTGGTACCAGTATGGGCTCACAAACAGAATGGTGCAACTGGAGCAGCTGGTGGTATGGAGGAATGGCTGTCAAGCAGGTCGTTTGCGATCGTGACAGACTGGCAGTGACAGCTTGCACACAACCGTTTGTTGCTGGAAAGGATGGACGAGCCCGCACTTCATCTGGACACGCGGATGACATTTTGGGTGGCGCCACCGCAGTGTGAGCGCGAAAACGAACCATCCACATGTCCTCCAGCAACACATCGTGGATGATCGCAGCGCTGTTTCAAGGAATTGGCGACGTGTCTGTCAAGTCGTGGTCAATCTTTCCAGCCACGCAGCGCACACGCATGCCTGGGTGGCGTAGAAGGGAGACGTCGGATTCCAGGTGGCACGCATTCGAGCGAGGTGGACTCTCCATCCGTCAACTGCGTGGCTCGATGAACCGCCGAAATGCTCATGGATCGGCGCAGACGTTGAGCCAAGCATGGAGACGTGCGCCGTCCCGTGGGAGATCACGGATGCAATGCTCGCTCATCCAGAGGACTCGGTCAGCGCACCATGGAGTTGGACGCGCATGATCTGCATCACGCCGGCAGCAGTCATGGTAGCAGGCCTGGATCGCAATGGTACTGGAAAACGTGGTCAACTGAAAGCATCATGGCCTCCGCTCCAAGGACCCAGTAAATTCATCGGGGCCAACTGCCTGGATTGAGCGCGCCTGACGTCATCGACGCAGGTTACGATCGTAAGAGCTGGTGGAGGATGAATCGACTCGTTGAAAGCCGACCAGCCGGGTCGACAATTACTGCGATATGCACATCCTGATTTTGGGTTAACTCGGCAAATAGCACGGGAATGCGCACACTCGGCACACAATCATTCGCCAGACAACTGCCGCTAAGAGGTACTGTAGAACCATGCCAGCCATTGATCATCGGTACATGGACTTGAGTCTGGACCACAACATCAGGCAGTATCTGATCTCTGACTTGAAGCGAAGCGCAAGCTCCACGCCATTCGTTGGATGCAGCGCGTGCGCGTTCTTGTACTCGACAGCTCTGACAAAACAACCCAGCATCTCAGCATCTTGCTTGCGATCATCAGTAGCATCCATCGCGAGACACTAGACCTCCCCAGGACAACTCAAGGCAAAGCAAGGAAATGATCAGACCTGTGTCACTCATCTCAAGCGACCCAACGTGCGAATGACAGGCACGTGCACCATACGAAACGAATGAGAGATCGGAAGAATCATCCAACTTCACTGGAATAGCAGCGCGTCTGCCTTTTGATTCAGTACGTCGGTATCAGACTCAATTATACTGACATCAATAGTATTCTTCTACTACAGGACAGGGAATATACTACTTTCGGTATTGAATATCGTAGTTGAATATTTTGCTTTGCACACACGCGCATTCGCGTGGAGCAGACCTGGAAGTGTCATCGACGCCACGCGCAACGAGCGACGACGCGGCGGTATGCTGGCGCTGAACCAGTTTCTCGGCCCGCGGTGGTCGCAGAAGGAGCTTCGGACGTTCTACATCCTGCTGCGTGCCCACGGCAAGCAATGGGAGCGCTTCCCGGAGCGGCTTCCCCATCGCACGGTCGCCATGGTGCGTGCGCTGTACGACATGCATCGCGGCTACCTGTCGCTTCCGGAGGCGTCCGCCGAGGGCTTCTGCACGATCATGATGGATCACTACGACAACCTGGAAGAGCTGGTCAAGAAGGCGCAGGAGCGCGCGTCCGAAGATGTCGCCAAGCGCACCACCAGCGCCAGCAGTGCGACCGAGATGGCGGCGGCAACGGCGACGGCCGGCGATCAAGGCGGTGTCGCTCCCGCGCTAGCATCGACAAGCGCTGAGAACACACAGTCAGTAGCAGCGACGAATGCGGGGAAGAACGCCGTGAGTCTGCATCAGCTGAAGCGCAAGCGCAAGCTCGATAAGTTTCTGGCGCGGGATGATCAAGCACACGCTCCCAAGCGACCACATGTTGCCGACGGAATAACTCAGCAAGCAGCAGCAGCGTCACTTTCATCAGCTCAGGAAGTGAATGTCAAGGCAGAACCAATGGCATCGAACCCGACAGCGAAGACGGTGACGGCTGAAGCGACAGTGGCTTCATCGAGAAGCCGACCGCGCAAGGTGTGGGGATTTGTGGCGATTGTGGGGCGATGTTTCTTATGGTAATGGGCTATTGCATCGATGCAGCAAACGACCCCGATGCGTTGTCGCCGATGGCTCGGTGATGTGTCCGCGCAGGTGCTGACTGGCTCGCGGTTCGATCTTCCCTGGTACAATTGGTTCTATTCGTTTCTCGACGTCGATTTTTTTCATCACAACGAGTTCATCGACTGCCTCGCACGTATGGGCCTCGGCAAGGTAAGATACGCCACCAGCGCACTGTGGTTGCCATTATTTTGGTTTTGACACGCATCAATGCGTCGTTGTCGTTGCTTCCTCGTTGGTAGATCACCACCGCGGCGCGGCCGATCTGGTCCTCAGTACGCGCATCAATGGGTCACCCACGACGACTCAGTCCATGCTTCTTCGCACAAGAAAAGTTGAAACTCGAGTCCTATCGCTCTATCAAGCGATCCATTAGCAACAACCAAGCGGTACGTTCGTCGTTGCATATCCCATTCGTGATGGAGAACAGGACTGAATGCTCCTCTCTTATTGGTCTCCGAAGCCGCCTCAATCATGGCCATATCGATCACCAGTACCATTGAACGTAGGAAGCCATGCAGTTGGTATGTGTATGTGTGCTTTCATCGAGGTCGTGTCCTGAATCTAACATTGCGTGTGTGGGTGGTGTCCAGTATTTCATGCACAGGTCAACCGATTCTTGGTGGGCATCGTGGAGCACTATGACGTGCAGGAAGGGACATGCGCTGTCAAGCTGGACGCGATGGGGCTACAAGCTGTGTACACGTGGCCACTCAGCGATGTGATGCTGCTCCAGCAGACTGCTTCAGATGCGCCGACAACGAACGTGGACACACGTACCATGAGGCAGGGCAGTGGCGCACTGCAAACAACACGGACGGCTGGAACCAACACAACCGAGCATGATGTGGACGTTCAAGATCAAGTTGTTCACCGCCGGCGGACGAAAATTTCGGCGATGCTGGTGCTGAAGGATCTATTACGGCGGAAGGAGCAAATTGTCGGAGCGTTAGCCAGGATGAACGAGCAAGCGAGCGAGCGCAACGCTGTGTTCGCAGATACAGCGAGCCATCAACACATCGTTCAACAGCAGTATGCCTGGCTTCATGCTAACCTGGAGGAAACCAACGAGGCTGTGAACGCGGCGCTGCTTCGATTCCAAGAGCCTGGAAATGCTGCAGGCGGCGGCAATGGGCAAGTGGATCCGCTAGCATCGCAGACGGAGGTCGACCCAGACGCGATGCATGGACCGCTGTCCATGGATCACATGCGTTGGGCCTTGCGATTCCTGTCAGCCAGCCAGACTCGCTCCCAGCAAATGGTGTCGCGCATGATGCAGCAGCTGCACGACGAGCCATCGCAAAAATCACTCAGCAACGTGTTGCCAGAGACCCAGGCGCTCATCTCGAACTGTATCAGCTTGATGTGCATAGCTCGACGTGTGCGAGCTAACGGCTCAGCAGACCATGCGCTGCCGCCGTTGGTGACGCAGAAGCTTTTGGAACGAATGCTCGAGATGTTACAGCCGCGCCATGCCACCAACATGGACCTGTACGTTGAAGTGCAAGCAGCGATCGATGGCGTCCAAACTTTGTTGCGAGCACCGACAGCTACGTCGACCACCACCTCAACCTCGACCACCAGCATGGCGATCGAGCCCAGCGAGCCCCTCTCTTTGCCCACGCAGACGACTTCCGCCGTTGAAGGCTCAAATGTCGCGGACCAGCAGCAGCCCGCCAGCCATCCCAGTCCCAGAATCCACACATCCATGACCTGTCTGCGCCAATGATGACGAGGATGTTGATCACGCCACGTCATTCGATCCACTCAGCCAATCCACGTGAATGCTGCTGAGCCAACCTTTTCGATGGAAGAAGCATCCGCATCACGAAATATTTGTTTGTACTACGAACTTGGTGATAGTTTATTGATCTAGAACTCAATGGTGTACACACGGGCGGGTGGTCTAAAGGGCGGCGCTGCGCGACTTTCATTCGTGCTCCTTGATGAGCGAGCTCATCGAAGGCTTGACATCGTGCATCGACAGCATTGGGCACGAGATGCTCGAGTTGCGTGGCAAGTACGTCATCAGCGCGCTCCAGCCCGTGCGGCCGACGGCGTTGTGGTATCCGTACAAGAGATACGAGAGGATGGCAGCGCCGACCCAGGCACAGCCCAGTCCCAATCCCAATGGCGAGATCTGAGCGATTAGATACCAATCGAGCAGGATGGACAACGCGGGGAGGAATGGCACGAGTGGCGCCGAGAAGTTGCCGGGATCGTTCGCCTTCTGTGGGCACTTGACAGCCAGCACGATGGTGGTCGCCAACCATGCGACGGCAAACACAATGGCCAGGTACAGGCAGACGTCAGACTCGTTGTTCGTGTAGCCCACCTGGTACAGGAAGCCGGCGATGGCGCCGAGGACAGTCATGGCAAGGATGAGCCGTGGCGCCAGCTGAGGCGACTCGTCGCGCGTGCGGATCATCAGCAGCGACGCGTTGGACATGACAAACGACAGCAGAATACCGAAGCTGACGATGTCCCACAGCGCGCTGAAGGGCACGAAGAAGGCAACAGCCGTGAAGAAGGCGCCGGTCACCATAGTGTTGACGTACAGGTTGCCCTTCTCGTCGACCTTGGCGAAGATCTGTGGAAGCAGACCGTCACAGGCCATGGCGTAGTTCAAGCGCGGCTGGGCCAAGAAGGCAATGAGCACGACCACAGGCATGGTCACAGTCTCGCCGACGTGCACAATCTGGGCGGCCCACTTGCGGTTGACGTCGTTGAAGCCGGCAGAGAAGTCGGTGGAGCCAACGATGTCGGTGGAGCCAATGCCTGGCACCATGCCGGCAAGCACGAGCGAGGAGAGCACACTGAGAATCATCGTGCCGACGACGACGCCAATGACAGCGAGTGGCATCACCTTCTTCGGGTTCTTGGCTTCGGCGGCCAAGCAGCACACTTCATCAAAGCCAATGTAGCCGAAGAACGCCTGCGACGCGCCCGTGATCACGCCCTGGTAACCAAAGGCCATCTTGGTCTCCTTGGTGTCTTCCAACGTGATTTCGCGGCGTTCTGGGATGAATGGCGACAGGTTGTCGGTCGACATGAACGAAAAGCCCGCGAAGATGATGAACGCGACAATGACGAGCTTGGCAACAGTGACAGTGTTGATAAACATCTTGCCGAAGCGCATACCCATGAGCAGAATGGCCACGCAGAGCGCCTGCACGGCGGCCGCCAAGAGGTTGTAGTATTCTTCGTTGAGCCAGTGGTAGTTGCCGCTGCCCTCGTTCAGCCAACTCTCGACCTTGCCAGCCCAACTACGCGCCACACCGGCACCAGACACAGCGTACTCGAGCGTGAGCAACCAGCCACCAATGACAGCCGGGAGCTCACCGATGGCATGGTACGCGTAGGCGTACGTACTGCCCGACGATGGCACTCGGGTCGTGAGTTCCATGTACGCGAACGCATTGATGCAGCAGACCAGACCACCGACGACCCAGCTAAGCACGGCGGCCGGGCCAGCCGTCTGCGAGATGATGACACCGGTGGTGGCGAAGATGCCACTGCCGACCGTGCCACCAATGCCGATGCAGAGCAAGTCGAAGAGCGAGAGCGAGCGCGGCAGGTCCTGCGAGTTCTCTTCGGCGCGGATCACCTTGAGCGGCTTGGTGCGCATGGCATTGTCCAGGAACGACGTCTTGGCTTCCAGCATGATGGCGTCGTGGAACTGGAGCTGACTGCGTGTGACCGTGGCTGAAGATGGATGGGTGGGGCTTCCAACCAGCAGGCAGCAAATGCGGGACTGACCCGATCGGTCCGGACGAGCGCCGCGGGGCAGCGCCACGAGAGAGAGAGAGAGACGCTGGGCACTCGCACACACACACACCGACAGTCGTGAGCGCGCGACGCGCCCACGCTTTGTGCAGCGAGGAATCAAATGCCCAGTGCAGCGCGCTCGCACGTCGCAGACCTGGCCAGCATCTGACCGCTCCATCGCTACTGCACTGGCCGAGACGCAAGATCGAGCCCAGCACGCTTGCGAGCCAGCCAATCTCACAGCAGCTGGCATGTTGGCACCAATGCACAGCGCACCTGGACGCTGGACTTCACCAGCAGCGGACGTCGTCTGGAACAAGTCGGGAGGCGGCATCACTGTCATCCCAGCTGGCTCAGGGCCATGCCTCCGCCTGCTTTTGCCATCGTGCGCGTGGAGGCCAACTCGCAAAAGTGTTGGCCCAGCGCACGCGGTCTGGGCGCATTATTCGATGTGGCAGGTGCAGCGCCGGTCGAAACCAGAAGAGAACAGCATTGGGCGAACCGCCGGGTTATCGGGTTTGACGAGTTGATGTAGCACTTTCGAGGGCTGGGGGCGCTGCGACAAAACCGCGATGGCCGGATACGTGACGGGCCAATGGAGTGAGTGCTCATGTTGATGTTGATCCACGGTGGTGATGCAAGAAAGTTTGGGCTGCGCTGTCGAGCGAGCAACCACCAGCTGGCCGCGCTCTCTTGATGAGCTCTGCCGAATGGGTGCGTGATTGAGCGAGCTTGCTGCGTTCGGCGGCCATGTGGCTTGCGGCTGCATGACGACGTCTTCCCGTGGACCGGCTTGGTGGTCCGAGCGTGTGGCGCATGTGCGTGGAGTCGAAAGATATATGTATCCGATGACGTTGCTTCCAGTTCCAGTGGTGGGAAATGCGTGCATCATCGCTGGCGTTGCTGTGCTGGGTGAGGGAAGGACCGAGGACCGGTCAGGCCAGGCCAGGCCAGGCCAGGCCGTGTCAGGTCGGATGCATGCAACGCGGTGTCATCCTTGCGGTGCTCTTTGAACGTGGATGGCAAGGACAAGTCATCCGCATCATCGGTTCTTCACGGCTTGGCGCGTGTGTTTGCTGGCTGCTGGTCTCTATCTCTTGATCTCCATCTTTGCTTTGCTTGCGCGGCTCCGTTGGTTGTCAGGCAGGACAGCGGCATCACATCCGGAGCAGCGGAATGCACATGCATATCAGAAGATCCGGACCACGTCGGGCAGAGACCACGCATTAAGTGTATCAATCAAGCCGATGAAGCCGCCGCGCATGGCGCTCCGGGTCGGCGAAAGTGGCGGACGCTGACAAGCAGCTGCACGGCTGGACCTGTCGGCTTGCACAGCAGCGCTCCCACGCTCACGCATGCATGCATGCATTCTGCGAAGGATCCACGATCGGTTCTTGTGGCTTGGTTAGTGGCTGCTGCCTCGGCCACGACCGCGGCGTCAACCATCTCGGCGTCGCTGAAGCTTGATGCGGCAGCCTGGACACACAGCAGCCTCACAGGCCTGGGTGTGGCTCGGCTTGGCTTGTCCACCGGATCACCGTCGTAGCACGTGCTAAGACCGCGTGGGTGCATTCGTGCCGTGGCACCTGCAGGGAATGTGTCATTGACGTTGGCCGCGACGCAAGAGGTCTCGATTGGTGTGGCCGTTTGCTGGGCATCATCGCGTTCGGACACAAATCCGCCGTCAGGTCTGTCAAACAGGAGGTGGCGGCCTCTGTTCGTCGCCATCGTCATTGCGTGATGAGGCTGTAAGACATGAAGGGCGGCCGCCTGCAGGAGACTGCGCAACTGCTGCTGCGCACACGTGGGGACGACGTGGATGGTAATCGTGTCAGCAACAGTCACAGACGTCGGAGCAGTTGCGATGCCAACAAGCAAACCAGTGACGTTCGGACTGGTGGGCTTGGGGGCGCCACACAGCCCGAAAAGACTTCAAGCAAGCAAGCAGCCTGTGAGCACGAACCTCGTGTGTCAGGCTGAGTGCGCAAAAGTTGCGCCATTTGGGATCGTTGGTGATGCTACAACAGATGGCGCGGGCGACCAGTGAGTGAGATTTGAATGAATGCGCACGCACTCAATCGAACAACAGAAGCAACAGCGAAGTCAGTCGAAGCGAAAAAACCTGCGGGGCTGCATTCTTTTAAGGAATCAACACGCAAGATGGACAAGCAGCGGTAAACGAGCTTATCAACAGCCTCTGGGTCCTCAACGAGGTGGCTGAACGATGGAATGATGCGTTGGCTAGCTCGCTCTTCCGCCAGTTCACGGACACAAGAGCGCGCTGGTCAACACCACATGCAGCCGCAGCCCCGCGACACACGTCACACCCGCTTCCGCCTTATACAACAGCGGCGGCGACTAGGCGAACGACGAGAAGCGAATCTTCTGGGCCGAGCGGCTGGTGATGCGGTCCGCCGAGTAGAGCGACCAGTTGGCCATCTGGCACACGTAGTCGCCCTCAAAGCTAGCCTGAGTGTGGCCACCCTTGCGCTTGTACGTGAGGTCGTCGTCCACAGCGACCACGTCGTGGGCGAAGATGGTGTTCTTAGATTCTTCCAATGCCTTCTCGTCCGCGTACACGGTCACCGTATACTTGGCCGGACGGAAGCACCGGATCACGTTCTTGAGCAGCGACTCATAGCAGCGGAGACGAGCATTGGTCTCAAAGCTAACGTAGCTGCAGTGCGACTCAGGTGTGATATGGATCGTGTAGTAGGCATCGAACAAGATACCGTTCATTGAGTAGCCACACGGATCGAACGCGAAGTCGTCGATGACGGCGCCTGGCACGAGGTCGCGGATGCCGCTTTCCACAGTCATGCGGCGGGAAGTCATGGTGCTGTCGTTCTTGAAGAAGCGCTTGGACACCGAAGGGTGCATGTCCTGCATGAGCACGTGCAACGTGCTTTCACCAGCGCCCGTTCGAAGTGGTGCCTCGATTGGCAAGTTGGCATCATGGCTATCGGCGTCCCACACATAGATGTACCAATGGTCATGGTTGAGGGGGCCGAGCACATGCGCCGTGCCATCCGGGAAGAACCCGTTGAGGTACGCCACTTCCGTCTGGAACGAGGTGTGCGGATACTGCTGGTCATCAGGGAAGGTATAGTTCTTGCGCGAGTAGCTCACCCACTCGATCTCCATGCCCAGGCGGTCGGCATACTGCTTGATGAACGGCAGGCACTTGAGCAGCGTCGTCGTGCCGCAAGTCTTGATCACCACCTTGTGCGAGTAGACGAACAGGCTCGACTCGGAGAGCACGTACGCGTCGATATGGTCGTTGCTGGTCTTGGACAGAATCTGGCACTGGCCAGCGTCCAGCATCGCATCCAGCTCGGCACGCGTAACATCACGGAAACCATTGGCGTGGCCGACGCCCTGGGCAAAATCAATTTCCAAGTTCTTTTCCGGGCCTTCGAACGTGTTGGGCACGCAGACTTCGTAGCCTTCCGACTGCGTGGAACTCGTGTCGTCGTCCACGGGCGTGAGCTTGATGGGTTCGGGGAACGAGTGCGTCATGGTAACGTCTAGGACGCGGACGTCGGGCACAACTATCTTGGGGGGAGGGGGAAGCGGTCGGGTGGTTGCAAACGTAAACTTGTAGGTCGGGTCACTCAGTCAGCGGAGTGGGCAAGTTCCTGTTATGCCGGTTCGTCGCAGGCTCCGATGTAGAAGAAGCCGGTGAAAATGTTGGACGGATCAACAATATAATTCCCCACGCTTGGCAAGGTGCGCTTCACCAACAGCATGAACAGCCAGGCAGTGTCGCTCGCACGCGAAATGGGGAGGGGGAGGTTCTGGTCTTTCACTCAAAGCCGGGAGCAGGGCAACCAAGAGAGAGAATGCGCGATTGAGCCACTCAGGAATCAATCAACAAACAATCTCAACACTGTCTGCCTGACACGGACTTGTCGTGAAGAGGAGGAGGACGACGACTGGGAGGTGCTGGGGCACTGGGGCAACGAAGACGTAGAGAGCAGCAGCAGCAGCAGCAGTGAACGCGTTGAGCAGTGGCAGGCACAGGCACGTCACGGGCGGCGTGAGTGTTCTGGAAGCAATTGGGGAATGGCGATCTTCGGGCAGTGCTTGCTGCTGCCACCACTCACTCCCTGCCAGCCCAAGGCAGCCGCACCACCGCCCCCCACGCGGCGGAGCGGATCCGCTCGTGCAGAAAAAGAACACGGCGACCATGTCACAAGGTTTTTTCGGCGTGCAATAAAACCAAGCAGGGAGTCCGCGGAAGGAGGGTCACCCTCACAAGTGCAGGTTGTGGACGGCGGCAGCCGGGTGGGGGTTCCACCCGCCATCCGTTGACAATGCAAAAAAGTCCGCGTGCCTCAACGTGCCACTGTCATGGTGGATGCGCCAACCATCGTGGATGAATGGACGAACCGACGGCACGCTGTGGCGAGCGTGCTCGCGGAGCACCAGAAGACCGACCGAGGGGACACATCCTCTCTCCGCCTCCGCTCCGCAGCGCGAGCAGTCGTCGGTCGCTCGCAAACAGTTTGATTCGAATGGGCAGTGAAACTGCGCCGGGGGGAGCGCGGTGGACCGACGCGTGCTGCATCATCGCAGATCCAGAGGAGGGGGGACAAAACGCAGTCGGTGTCGATGCGAGAAATGCAATCAAAGGCGAGATAAACATGCAAGCTGGTGGAGAGTGGAGGCGTCCACCAATTGTCCGTCCGCCAACAGCGGAACTGTTCCCTGTGCCACAGAAACAAGGCAGTCCGCGCCAGCCGCGGCAAAGCCGCGCCACTCCACATCCTCATAATCACTCATCTGATCTCACAAGTCCCTCACATACAATTTCAATGTATCCACCGATAAGATTGGCAATCGGTTTAAACGGGGTATTGAAATATCAGTGCTGGTGACGATTTGGCGCCGTGCCAATCAGCCAATCAGGATCGTTTGCTGGTATGATTGGCTGAAATTCAGTGGTTTGACATCATCTCAACACTTCAATGTCGTGCATGGAGCTGTCGGTTCGTGTGGCACTCGACGATGACGCTGGCTGCCACTGCCTGCATGCCACACATGGGCGGCGTCCATGCTGACAGACGAGCACGCCAAGCTTCAATCGTCCAAACGTCCAAACGTCGCTTCGCGCGCGTCGTCTTCTCGAGCATGGAATGCGTTTGCACTTGCACAAACACCACCAATGAAAAATATTGAAATTCGACAGCGGCTGAAGGGCACCACCGCACCCATCATTCATGACGGCATTCTCCATCAGTCCTGCATTGATGGCGCGGGTCCGCGTCGCTGCAGCCACCACGGCTTCTTATGCACCACCACGCATGCACGCAGAGAGAGAAGCTGAGTAGAAGCCATGGCATCACTCTTCTCATCTTCCGCTGCTTCGCCTTCTCTGCCCAGCTCGTGAAGCTACGAAAGGATGATGCGGTGATGATGCGTCAAGTGGCTGCTGCCGTTGACGTCGATTTGGGTGACATCGCGGCGCCTCGCACCAGGTCGGAGGGGTCACGCAGCGGCGTTCCGCGCGCAGAATGAAGCAGATGTGTCCGACTTGATCTCCAATCCGCTGCTGCGCTCGGTTTACGAGCTTGCTCGCAATATTTGACGACATTCGGCCACCACCACGAACGGTCACGGAAATCGACTACAACTTGATGGCGCGAGGACGGAGCCTCCCGCAATATGTAGCAGCAACAGCAAGAGGCAGTGCCCAGTCGTGCTGTTCTGGAAGCTGCTGACGGTCGTGTCGGAGGGCGAAGCGAGCAACATCACGGCGTTTTATCCGTCAAGTCATCATGAGACGCGCTCGCATGGAGAAAACGTGACAGGAAAGGGCGAACATAAGCGAAAGAAAACTGAAGATGTCGCATCGCAGATTGGCGGTGGAAGCGCACGCCAAGCAAATGAAGCCGATGTGTTCGCTAGCGCTCATCTTGGCGATATAACTCGTACGACGAGCATTTGTCGTGACGTAGTCTTATGGGTGAGTGGAGTAGATGGAATGCAGCAAGTGCTGGGCTCAAGGTGTTGGAAGGGAATAGTTGTCGCCAGTCCAGATCGACGATGATGATCCAGTAGTGCGAACGCCCTCATGGCGGCGGACAAACAAACGTGCTCAAGCGCCACGATGGCTGAATATGTGATCGCCATAGATCACGATCAGCTCATTCGCCGACGAAACTCTGCACGCACGTCCGCAGCTTGGGGCAGATAGTGCTGCCGCCAACTAACAAGTTTTCGTGAGTGGTGCTGATGCATCTTCTGTGCCAAACAGAAAAAAATGCCGCACATGAACTTCAAAAACGCAAGTTAGAGCGTCATCACAGCTCGCGAATCATGGCGAGCGACGCGATCTCCGTTGAGCGAGCTTCATTCCATCGCGTGGGACACTGCCAAGGTCAGGCTGCCATATTGCTCACAAATTTGCTAAGTAAGTCGTTGCCGTTGCTCCATGCGGCGCCCTTGAACCTGGATGCAGCAGATCAGTCGGGAGAAGCCAACCAGGTTTGTGATCTTGTGACGTGTCGTACGTGCTGGTGTCAGTCAACGGAAGTGCTTAACCGATAACGACAAGTGATACGAAATACGTTCTCTGTGACTAGCTCTGACGTAGCTGCGATCGACGACATGATTGACGGCGATCTTGCTCATGCTGCGACTCGTAGCAGGCGGAGTGAGCGAACTCCGCCGCTCTTCACTCTTGATGAAGTGGTTGTGTCCGACTTGATCTCCTAAACGCTGCTATATTCCTGCAGATCGCAGGAATATCCGCTCGGTCGCTATATATGACGGCACATGAGCTACCATCGTCACGGACGGGCGCGTTCGCCGAGACGCACTGTTGGCGCGGACGATGGAGCAGTCCGCGTCGTCGTATGGCGCTCTCCATCTTCAATGGCGCGGGGCAGGGCCTTCCACGGGCACTGGCAGCGGCAGCAGCAGTAGTAGCAGTGCGTGCTCTGCGCCAACGAGCCCACAGCACAAGCAGCGCCAATATTTCCAGCATGGCTCGCGGGTGTCGCCACGCCAGGTGAGGCTCCAACGCGTCGAGCCATACACGTTCGCGCTGCGTGATCAGATCAGCTCCAACTTCCGCCACGAGCTGTTTGCGTTCCACCAGTTGCTGCGAGATGCGATCGACAAGATCCAGAAGGAAGAGCGCCTCAAACATGGCTACTCCGTCAGTCACCCGCACCCGCTGCTCAGTCGCGAACGGCCTGTGCTTGAGCTGCTCACGAGCGACCGTGGCCATGCCATCCTCAAGGAGTTCTTCGTGCAATGGCAGAACCAGCACAAGTCGGCAGAGGAGGAAGAGCTGCTCTGGGGAGTACTCGACACGCTGTTCAGGAACCTGCCGATGATCGTGTCTGAGGGCGAAGCGAGCAACGCCAAGGCGTTCTTCCGTTATGTCGACGCCGTCAAGTCACTACGCGACGTGCTCACGTCTGTGCTGTACAAGACACCGGATGCCACCAACACGACGGGTGATGCAGAGGTCGTACGTGTCGATGACGACGATGACAGCGACGCGGAGCAGCTTGACTTGTCGTCGCTCATTTCCTCCTCGTCAACTCTGCTGGACGCCAATCATCATGGAGGTGGTGCCCGCGCTTCAAAGGCGAACACGAAGGCGAATGGCAAGAAGGACACCCATCGACCGGAGCAACCACGCATCCCGCTGTACCTGTACTGCCGTCAGCTGGAACGCGAGCTCGACACGTTGCGCAGTCGACGACAGCGACTGCATCTCGCGACAGCTGCGAGCGAGGACATTGGGCTGTTGGAACAGAACACGCTGACGCTGTTGCTGGATTTCTGGGAGCTCCCACGCAAGGAACGGCTTGGGTTTCTCTGTCAAGTTGCGACGCATGGAACAGAGGACGACGCTGAGATGGTATTTGCAGTGCTGCTGGAGAACTGTAGCTCGCACACACTGCTGAATGTGTGGGAAGGACTGTTAGCGTCACGACGACTGCAAAACCTTGCAGCTTTTCGAGCCAAGTCGATTCAACTGGGCGCGATGATGAACAAGGATCCACCTGCTGCTGATGCCACAGCCGAAGGCGACGCTAGCCCAGAGCAAGACAAGCTACAGGAGGCAGCTGACGTGCCGCCAGCGCCTCTGGTGTCATCCAAGCGTGGCAGCAGTAGACGCAGTATGCGTGGGAGTCCACGCTATAGTCGCTACGTTGACTTGAACGGCTTGGCCGGGGCTTTCGAGGAAGATGACGAAACACTGACATCTGACAGTGATGACAGCGACGACAGCGACGTCTCCCGTCGCAAGATTCGGATCCGTGAGCGTGGGCGCACGCCCCCAAGCCACCGGCGTCCGCACTTGATGCAGCCACACCGCGAACACCCGCACGAAGGCCACCACCACCATCGTCACCATCATCATCAACACCACCATCATGGCCATTCACCACATCGATCGGATGGCGACGACAAGTCCGTGCGAACTCGAGCGCCGTCACCGACGCCGACCAAGGAGCGCGAACGCAATGGGTCGCATGCATCGGTCAAAGTTGAAGGTCCCGTGCTTGAGCGGCTGCATCATGATTTGATCGAGATCCTCAAGGAAGACCGACCGGATGTGCCTCCGGTCGTGGCTGATGCCGCCTGGAAACTGCTCGAGCAACTGGATGGTCTCAAGGGCAAGGACACCAACAGCGGCTTCAACAAGCGACGCCTTGTCATGAAGGATTCATCGACACAGCCACACTTCCACCAGCAACAGCACGAGCCAGCACCACCGCGACAGACGCTGAACGACGCCATCGGCGCCAACCTGACACAGGAACAGATGTACATCATGAAGCTGGACCAGATGCAGTCAATTGTGTCGGCGGTCGCGCCCATTTCCATCCACACGTTCAGCACGGACTCCATCGCCGCTATCTACCATCGGCTCAGTGCCTTGTCCAAGCAGTACTCGGCGTATGCGAACCAGACGATGGCGGCTGCTGGCTTCGAGCCACCACCTTTGCCTGACAGGGCTGGCAGCAAACTCACAATCCCAGCGACTCCCGTGCAAGATAAAGAGAAGACGCCGATGGTGGACACAGCGACCGACACCGAGTGTGACGACGAGACGGCTGTAGCTGTCCACTCCCTGATGGGGAACATGGGCAAAGTGCTGCGCACGATCGCGCCACTGACAGCAGTTGGTGGAGGCGAATCCTCCGAGATCATGCAGCTCGCCAACGAACTCGAAGCAGAGCCTCTCGACACAATAATCGATGGACGGCGCGGAGCGCTCGATGTCAAGCGCAAAACGATGATGCTGTCGCGACTGCGTGTGCTGGCCAACGGCAATATGTTCCACTCGGTCTCGGGCATTATTGCCAACACTTGCGATGGCATCGTGATGCAGCAAAGGAGAGGAGCACCTGGGCCACCAGTTGAGCAACCGAGCTCTCCGCAGTTCACGCAACAGGTCTATCGCACTCCTCGGCGTCGATCCAAGTACGACGAAGCGACGTCAAGAAGCCGAATGGACGAGCGCGATGACGACGAGCCGATGGCGGTGCAACAGCTCAAAGAAGAAGCGGATGAAGTGATCAAGTTGGCCAAGAAGGCCAAAGGTGTCCGCCGTGCGTCCATGCGCGCTCAGGCGATGCTGGAGCAAGACAGCGAACCTGCAGGTGGGGCGGCGAGCTCGTCGTCATCGCCAAGACATCCGGGACGAGAAATTCCCGTCAGTATCAAGCAGGCATCGAACGCTCAGCGTGGCCAAAAGTTGTTCAACATCGGCATTCTGCTTCGCATCATTGCTCAGGTTTGCAGGTGTTCAGGATGCGTGATCGCAGGAGGAGCCTTGACCGCTGTGATTGTCTGCAGATGTACCGCGAGAATTATGAGAGCACGATCACCACGATGCAGTACGGCAATCGCCGCATGGAATTCAGCGAATTCATGTACGACTGGCATATTCGCAAGTAAGCATCATCATCAGTGATTCAACCATGATCGACGTCTCGGTGATACTCATGAGCAACACTGTGCTTACAGATATGGGCTCAAAGCGCTGGCGCAGCAACACTTGCTCAAGCTGATCCAGTCGCTGCGCAAATACGAGAAGAAGGTCTTCCATTGCCAGCTGTAAGCACGCGCGTCAGTTGCTTGCAAAATGCTAGTATCGTGCTGAAAACCACCTGTGTCCAGGTGTTTGCGCTTCTTGAGTATTCAGAATCCGCTCGGATATCACGAGCACAAGTACTTGCTGGTATGCAGTTCACTGTCTTGGCTTCTGTGCTGTGGTGGTGTGCGTTCGATGGCTTGAAGGAACGACTGACGTCCGCATTGCAGGGGCTATTGGACAAGTGGTCGTTGGGCACGTTCTCCGGTGCAACCAAGAATCGCGTGGAGCACACGCCGCGTCAGTTCAAAATTCGCATTGTCCACGCGATCGCAACGATCCAGGAAGCACTGACCGAGCGCTTTGGCGCCTATTTCCGCAACATGGACGCGATCGCGACGCGGATTCGTGCACAAGCCTTGCGATTCGACGAAGAGTTTGTCAAAGAGAGCGACGTGTTGGCCATCGCCATTGACGAGTGGCTGCTAATCCGCAAGCGCATCGAGCAGATCCTCGAAGCCGTCTACGTGGCCGGAGACCTGAACGGTGACGGCAGCCTCGAATATGAGGAGTTCTCGGCCGTCATATTCCATTTGGCGCCGTCATTGGACGAGAAGTTCACGCAGAAGGTGTTCACGGCAGCGCACGACTTCGTGAAGCCACGTCGGATCTCATTCGCTCGCTTCATCGATGTTATTCTCCTCGAACGCATCCTCAACACCAACAAAGTATCAGCAGCACAGGTAGGCAAGTACGACCGTGATCGCGAGCGACTAGCTGCTGGTGGCAGCAGCATGGCCGCAAGCATGTCGGGTACGCTGGTGCCAGTGGACGAGCGAGTGCGCCGTCCATCGGGTTCGCTGGCTGCGACATCTTCGGAGGAAGAGGAGGAATACCAGTTCAACCTGCTGCAGGAAACGTGGGAGCATGACCACGAGATCGTCAAGCAAGTGTTAGCCAAGATGACGCACCAGCAAACCGCTGCAGCTATCACGTTCCGTGCGACGTTCTTGAGCCAGATCCTGATGAAGCGCGTGGACTCAAAGACCGCGTGGATGTGCCATCGCCACATCATGCGCGAGATCAGTCGCTACCAGGACTTGAACGAGGAAGAGATCGTGACGCTCAAAGACAAGGAAGAAACGTTCAAGAAGGCCGTGACGGCCATCCGCAACATGGTGCGCATGGGCGCGTTCCGGTCCAAGAACTCGATGTCGCTGCCCGTTCCCGGCCCAGAACTGTTCCCACAGATCGGACTCGATGGCACACGATCGAGCTCGTACACGAGCGTGGTCGAGAACCTCACGTCCAAGAAGCAACCGTCGACGATGGAGGAAATCATGGAGCTAGAAGACCAATTGCGCGAAAAGTTTGTCGAACAAGCCGATGAGGCGTCCATCGAGGACTACAAGATCGCGCTGCAGCAGATTCGACGCATCAGTCTCCAAAACTTCCTCAGCGGCTTGACGCCCGAGCAGATCGAGGCCCTCAATAACGTCCCTGCGCCGTCTTCCACGGTCGCGACTGTCCCTGAAGATGACGAAGAAGACGACGACGATGAGGAAGAGTTGGAGGATGAGGAAGAAGGCGACGAAGAAGCAGAGAGAGACGCTGTTGCTGATGGAGATGGCGAGAGCGCGAATGAACAAACGGCATAAGAACAGCTGGCAAACGACTGAAGCGTCGGCGATGGGCGTTGGCGTCGTTTCGTGTCCGGTGGGAACTAGCGAGTGGCACGGCAGGCTCAGGCGAAGCAGAAGGCAGCGGGGAGAGAGCCACATGCAGTCGATTCGCTGCGGTGGCACGTGGAAGGAACATGCCGAGATCCGCCACCAACTCGAGGCCACGGTCGATCGATACAAGGATGAGCTAACAGCGTATGCGAGTCAGCTGGAGGACGCCCGACAAAGCTCCCAGGCGTACGCAACGCACTTGGCGGAGCTACAGGCACGCGTGAGCAACCTGGAGCAACGACTGGTCGACAAGGACGCGAGTTTGCAGCATGCCCAGGCGCGCATTACGGGACTGGAAGCACAGGCGCACGTCGCGGAGACCAAAGCCACAATCGCGCGTGAGCGCAGAGAGACGCTGGAACGCCAAGTGCAGGCGCAACAGCAGCAGCTGTACGAGCTGGAGCAGGAGAAAACGACGCTGTCGACCGCATTGGCTGCGAGCACGGAGGAGTGCGAGCGGCTTCGCGACCTGCTGTACGCGGCGCAGGAGCAGAACCAGTATCATGAGACGACGAACGCTCACCAATCCCATCAATTGAGCGTGCTGGAGCACGCGTGCGATGCCAAAGACAACCAAATCGCGCAATTGACGAAGGAGCGCAACACATTGGCGCAACGACTGGCGGAGACGCGTTCTACGGACAGTGCTCGATCTACGGACAAGCTGCATACGCAGGCCAAGGCGAGTCCTGGAAGGAGAGAGGCGTTCACGGCGTCTCGGATTCCGGTTCTTGGAGGTCGACGGACATCTCGGGCGTTGCGCAGTGGCGCGGGCAGCAACCAAATGGACGATTGCGACAACGCGTCGACGTCGTCGGAAGGGGACGGCACTTCGCGTGCGATGCCAGGGAGCCAGCAGGCGCGGGTGGCGCCACTGCTGCACACGTTGCGATCGGCCAACACCAAGATCCACCATGAGCAGCAGGAGAACAGCAAGCTCAGGGAGCGCATCAAGCAGCTGGAGCTGGAACAGAAGGATTTGCTGGCGCGCTTCCGAGAGGCGCGTGTGGCGAGGAAACGAGCAGAGCGCAAGGGCAAGTAGGGGCGAGCGAATGGAGCGGTGGAGGCGGTCAGTGTCGTCATTTTTTCTTTATCTTTATCATTTGAATTCGCTTTGCAGAGGAGGGCGACACGGCAAAACAAAACTTAACTCACGCTCTCCAACCTTCTTGATGCCGTGTCTTCATGCTTGGGTCATGCCTAGTACATGTTGAAGCCTCCGCGCTCAGCACCGCGTGGCAGCAGCACCTTCTCCTTGTTCTTGTCGATAACGTCGAACGTCAACGCGTACTGATCGCGCAGACCTTCCAGGGTGCGCGCAAAGTTAAAGTACCTGCAACCCACAAAACACGCGTCAGCATCTGTCGTGCAGTGCACCAAACAGCCGGAGTCAAGTACAACGCACCACTTCACGTCGACGGCCACGATGTACGCAAGCCAGTCCTGCACAGGCACAGCGCCGTTCGTGCTTTCCTTCTGCACCGTCGTCTTGACCGTCTTGTTCTCATCTCCCTCCTGCGCCATTAATGCGATCATCAGCCTCTGCAAGCAAGCACTGGACTCCGCTCATCGCATTCAGATCTCACCTTGCCGCCGGTTGAGTTGGTCACGGTCTCGGTCACCGATCCTTCTTTCGCGACCTTGTCCTTGACCTTTTCGACGGCTGTGGCGCGCTGGTTGTGGTAGTCCACGAGGCCGTCCCAGGCCTTCTGCCACGCCGCGATCGACTCCTTCAAGTGCACGAACACGCTCCTCTGCACTTCGACGCCAAAGTTGTTGCCGTCCGAGACCTTGGGCACCAGCAGCTGGATCCACAGCGAGATCTTCTGCAGCACCGCCAGCGCGTGCTCGAGCTCGTCCGCGACCACGACCACCAGCGGCTGCAGCGCCGCGTTCGTGTCCAGCTGCGCCGCCGCCTTGTACGCTTCAAACACCTGCGACGGGCGGCGCTCGCCAAAGTGCGTCTGCAGCAACTGCTGCACATGCACGAGGCGCTGCGGCAGCGCGCTCAATGCCGCTTCCGCCTCCGCCGCCACGCTCTTCTGGTACGCTTCCATCGTTGCCTTCAAGGGTTTCCTTTTCCTTCTCTGTGGGAGGATCCGCCCTCAGTATGGATCACATACTAAGTAATACCGATCCAGTGTACCGCCGCGTCGACCGGTATGGCGGCGCGTGGGGTGGACCACCTGAGTTCAGGCCCCCGCCAAACTGATTCCAAGCTCGCGGAACAAGGAAAAACCTCCCATCCGCTCTGTGCGCGCTGATCGCGCTGGCTGAGGAAGAGCAGCAGGCGAGAAGGCCACGACCCGGCAAGCCACGGCACGGCAAGGCACGGCAACAGCGCATTGCATTTTGCACACAAAAGCGCGGCTTGTGGTCGGAATCTGCGGTGCAAACGCATCGAGGCAGCGAGGGGCGCACCCACAGACGGACGCCGTGGCTGGGAGAGCAGCAAGTCTGCGCAGCAAAGGGGGGGGGGGGAAGCCGCGCCGTTAACTCCACGCCACCGCGTGACGACTGCGGACGCATGGCAGCGATGGAGCGCGCGACGCGCACGTCGCATGCGCAGTCGATCCCGACGCCACCGGGTAAGATGGAGGTTGGAAAATGGCTGTGGTGGTCGATGAGGTGTGGGCTGACGTACGCGAGGGGGGATCGCGCGTGCGTGTGCAGGGTCAGCAGATGGGCGCAACCGGAAGCCGTCGCCGGCAGACTTTATGTTTGGCACGACGCTGGGTGAAGGAGCATACGCAAGGGTAGGTTGTGTGCGGCAGCCAGCGCGGCGGGATGCAGTGGGCCGGTGGTTGATCATCGTGATGACGGTGATGCGGTGACAGGTTGTGCATGCGCGCATGAAGGACACGGGGCAGGAGTATGCTGTCAAGATTATGGAGAAGCGCTTCATCCGCAAGGAGAAGAAAGTGAAATTTGTGATGATGGAGCGCAAGGTCTTCTCGAAAGTGTCGCATGACCGTATCGTCAAGCTCTTCTTCACGTTCCAGGTTGGTGCACCATTATGCCTGCATGCCTATGGCGCTCGCTGGGTAACGTCGTCCTCATTCATCATGGATGTGGTGGTGGGGCACAGGATGACAACTACTTGTACATGGTCATGGAGCTTTGCCGCGGCGGCGAGTTGCTGGATGTCATCACGTGAGTGTCACACGGTCATGAAGCGAGCAGTCGCACAGGGCACAGGAAGGTCTGACAGCGATTCGTGTGGTGTGTACAGCAAGAAACACAAAGAGCAGGTCGCGCTCGGCTTCAAGGACAAGGCGTGCACGCTGGAAGTGACGCGATTCTACATCGCCGAAGTGCTCGTGGCGCTCGAGTATTTGCACTCGAACGTGAGTCGGAATGCGCTCTGCTTGTTGGTGATCACGGGTTGACGACGGAATTGTTTCATTTCGACGACAGGCTGTGATCCATCGCGATTTGAAGCCGGAAAACATCTTGCTCAGGTCAGTCCATTGATAATCCCGGCCGTCGGATGGTTTGAAGTGACTGAATCGAGGATTGTTCAAACCACAGTGAAGATGGCCACCTGAAGATCACAGATTTCGGTACTGCAAAGGATGAGACTGAAGAGAACCGGCATAACACGTTCTGCGGCACGGCCGAGTTTGTCTCGCCTGAGGTGTTAAGAGACCAAGAAGCATCGCGAGGTTGCGATCTCTGGGCCTTGGCCTGTATGGTGTTTCAGATGTTGGTCGGAAGACCGATGTTCCGAGCAGAAAACGAATATCTCACGTTCCAGCAAATCCTCAACCATCCAGCGGAGGACTTCTCGTATCCGGAAGGGTTCCCGGAGGTTGCCAAGGACTTGTGCGACAAGATTCTGCTGCAAGAACCCCTGGAGCGTCTTGGCGCGGGAAGCGACGAGAACGGCAATGGTTACAAAGCACTGAAAGCACATCCGTTTTTCGAAGGCATCGACTGGGACAACCTCGGCTCGATGACTTCTCCATACATCCCTCAGATCGGAGAACTCCCAGCGACCGACAGTGTGGGTTGCAGTCTTATGGTTGCGTGATTCAACCCAGGTGTGCTAACCGCGAGAATTCTTTGCAGGATGGAGCAACAGAGGATTGGCTCTTTGCTGGTGTGGCAACCGAGCTGCAAGTGTCGTCTGGATTGATCTCGGAACCGCTGATTCAGTAAGCTGCTTCTCATGTTCGTCTCGCTGGGGAAATGCGTTCTGACACAATATTTGGCACAACAGGGAAACAACTGGCTCTCCAGTGAACGTGCTCGAGGTTGCAAAGCAAAAAGCAGCAATGCCACCGCCAATGATGACACGAACAAGTTCGCTGTGGAACCGATTCTTGTTGGACGATGAGTTGATCAAAATGAGTGGGTTAATCAGCAAGCGCAAGGGCCTGTTCTCGAAGAAACGTCAGGTACGTGTGCGACATTGTCGAAGTGGCATGTGGTGCGTCAATTCTAATGCTCTTATTGACTCGTAACAGTTGATCTTGACGTCAAAGCCGCGTTTGATCTACATTGATCCGATCCGAATGAAGCAGAAAGGTACGGTGGTGCCTTCAGTCGTTTGGTGGCGCATTTGGAAGTGAGTCACCAATGTGTTTTGCAACCATGTTGGCGACAGGGGAGATCCCATGGTCGGAAAGCCTTTACGTTCAATCGAAAAGCACGACGGCGTTTGACGTGGTAACGGTTCGTGCTCACGTTCAATCCTGCTGCAATGTGATGATTTCAGAGCTGATCGATGCCGTTTGCCATCTAGCCTAATCGTGTGTACCATTTGAATGATCTCGTCAACGGATCAAAGAAATGGATTGACGCCATCAACGCTGCGTTGGTGCGTGGGCGGTAGGGTAGTTTGCGCATGGTCCTCCCCACCCATGCTGTAGGTAGAGACACAATGGAAATATGGCGTGGTCTTTGTCTTATCTGTACATACTGCTAACTAATCTCCGACTCCTTCCGATTGCTGTGCGCTGGGTGGTGACCGTCACACGCGTGCACGGCTTGCGAGCATTTCCACTGAAGACTTGAGCAATTCGCGCAACCAAAAACGGAATTCAACCCGATCTCTAGCCATTCAACTCAAGCTTGGCATGTCTAACCATCAAAATCCCATAAATTACTGCACAAGGAGTTGCTGCCGAAACGAGACTGCATTGATGAACTACGAAGTTAATCCCTGTCATCCATGCCTCCGCATCGCATGCTGGTGTTTGCTGTCGCAAAAACTATCCTATCGACGATCGCCTGACGCTTAGAGGATGCTTATTCCTCATCGGCATCATCGTTACCGGCATCGTGGATGTTGAAGTAACGGAGCTCGTACGTGTTCTTGTCCGAGGCAATCACGTGCAAGTAGTCGCGGAGCTGCTGCTTCTTCAAGTACTTCTTGGTCAAGTACTTGAGGTAACGCTTCGAGAAAGGAGCGACGGCCACGATGTGGAGCTTGGTCTTGTCGCGCGAGATCTTGACGGCGTCACCGAGCACACCGGTCTTGCCGTTGACCTTGATACGGTCGTGTAAGAACTTCTCGAACGAGGCAGGGTCGAGGACGTGGTCATCGACTGGGATGGTGCAGTCAATGGTAAACTTCAGCACCTGCTTCTTTCCGACCTTCTTGGTACCCTTGGTCTGCGGAGAAGAACGCGGAGATGTCAGCGGCATGAAGACACGGCAGGTGACAAAGCGCTCAACGGAGCCATCATCCCGCCAGTCAAATTAGCGCCACTCCAGAGGAAACTCTCGCGACACGTCATTCCAAGTGCGTCCGCAGGTTCACGTTCTTCTACTCGGCAACTAGGAACAGATAAGGTGGCTCTGTTCTGCCATCGCTTCCAGCTGTCAGTCCATTCTTGATCCGAGCGCCAAACACGCCCCACAGCGACCGCACAGCCGCTGCAGAACGCGCTCGTCGCCAAGACAGAGAAGGTGACTCTGTCCCATTCATGTGTGCCCGAGCAGAGAGGTGAAGACTCTGCAGCTTAGCAACCCGGTCGGTGCGTGACAGTTCTCGAGAACAGTGATTTCGCGCAATCGACAGCTGGAGGAGGGAGTGATCGGCCCCGCCCTATTGCGCTCAGGCAACGGCTGTACTTACGACTGGAGCCATGGCGACGACTTTTGATTTCGACTTGGATTAGCAAGGCAGCAAATGTGAGTTGGTCTGTGCCAGCAGCACGTGCGCGCTCATTGCCCGTCGCCCCCCATGAACTCGGATAAGTACGAGGCCAACTGGTCTGGGCACCACGAATACCTCGGAGCCAATCGCTGGTGCACCGCGCTCGGATTGGCCAAAACTCGGCGCGCCGCATCAAATTCGCTGCTCTTGTAGAGGGACTGGAGCGGGGCGCTGCTCGGTTGGTTGTGAAGGTTGCCGATGGCGTCGCGATGGTTCCAGTCAATCTTGAGTCCGGTAGAGTCAAAGACACCTTAAACTGATTCAAGGTACGCCTCAATGCGCTCGACGGGGGCTTGCCTGTCAACACAACCTGGTGCCCTGGCCTGCCTTGCCTTGCCTTGCCATGTGTCTTCGGTGGTGGCTTTGCCACCTCGTTGACCACCTGGGACCTGGTGGTGGTTGTTGACAGACAAGGCCCTGCCTGGGTGGTGGTCGTTCGCTGGCTGTGACGTCGATGTGCTCACTTCGGTTTGTTCCTGCTCGTCCAGATGCGTTACATTGCTGCCTACTTGCTTGCTGTCCTCGGTGGCAACGCTGCGCCAAGCGCGGCTGATGTGACCGCCATCATCTCGTCGGTCGGCGTCGAGGTTGATGCTGAGCGCGTCGAGAAGCTCATCGCTGAGCTCGAGGGCAAGGACATCAACGAGATCATCGCCGCTGGCTCGAAGAAGCTCGCCAAGTTCGGCGGTGCTGCTCCAGCTGCCGGTGCCGCTGGCGCTGCCGCCGGTGGTGCTGCCGCGGAAGAGAAGAAGGAGGAAGTCGTTGAGGAAGAGGAAGCTGACTTGGGCGGCGGCATGGATATGTTCGGCGGCGGCAGCGACTACTAAACGCAACGCTTATAGGACTCTAGCAGCCTCTGCACACTGAGGAGGGTGTTTGCGTCGGTGTCCGTCGTTTTAGCAAGAAGAGACTGAAGGGTGCACGTCGTGCCCACACCGGTCGGTGTCTTGCTGGTCTTGCTGGTTTGCGATGCAGCCAGCGCCGTCGTTAAACACATTCATCAATGTAACGAAGACTTGTCATAGACGGTATTTGTTTATTCATGAGGTCGTGCTGTGGCTCACTCTAGATGGGGGTTGGGAGCGGCTTTCGAACAATGATGGCGCTGTTGTCACTGCAGTGCGCAGTTGTTTTGCTTGCCACGGATATCCGGGCTCTTGATGTCTGGGTCGTTCTGTTCGTGGTTGATAATCTGTGCTTTGAGGATCGGTGTCTCCATCTCAAGATCGTTCTTGGACAGCACGATGCCTCCGAGATCAGCAGCCACTTGGCGGAACGTGGCGTTCACTTGATCACCTGTCTTGGCCGACACGAAAAAACTTTTGAGATCGTTCTCTTCCGCGAACTGCTTGTGTTTGGCTGCCTTGACGGCCCGTAAATGCGTGAGATCGGCTGAACCATACAAGCAACGACATGAGATTCGCATCGCTCGTATAGCTAGCCACTGCAGCCACAAATTCTTACTCTTGTTCCCCACAAGCGCCACGTACGGCATCCGGTCATCTTCAAACGTCCTTCGTACGAGTCGATACCAGTCTTCCAGGTTCTGGAAGCTCTCGTAGTTGGTGATGTCGTAGACCAACAGCACGGCCTGAGCGCCAAAGATGTAGTTCTTGAGCATCTTGCCACCAATGGACTGGCCCCCAATATCCCAGATCTGCAGCGTCACTTGGGCATCTCCTGCAGCACCATCACGACGTTGCCACAACCGCTGAGCCCCAACAGCACCAGCAATCGTCGGTAGAACGCTAGTGTTCACCTGGCAGGATCAGCCGCTTGAGGAAGAAATCCAAGCCAATGGTCTGCTTGTACATGTTGGAGAAATTGTCCTCGGTGTGGCGCATGGCGATCGACGTTTTCCCCACCGCGCCATCGCCGAGAATGATCACCTGCAGGGTACGGATCCAACTGTCAGATGAGCATCCACCCCCGCAAATCTTAAGTGACAGCGTAGATGCATATTCCCACATATCCACGTACATACACACACACAAAAAACAAGCAAACAAAACAACCCACCTTGTACTGCAGCTGCTGCTGCTCATGTTCACTGTCGGTCTCCTTGGACATGGCCGCCGTCGCCGTGGGCGTTGATGCTGATCCCCTCGCGCGACCGCACCCTTTCGAGATGTTCCCGCACTTAAGCGAATGCATAATGGGTTCCAATCTTTCCCGCTTAAGTCCGGCGCCGTGCAAGGTCACGACGAAACGAGCACCTGTTCTCACTGACCACATCATGGAGCACCAGCACCAGCACGGCCGTCGGCATCGCCACAAGCATGGGCGCGTGTTCTGCTGGATCGCGGCCCTGCACTGGTACGCACTGCTGGTTCGGCCGTCATGCGCGCAGTCCGTGCGTTCGCTGGCCAAGATGAAGTACGCCAACCCGGTGGTGGACGTCGTCATCAACGGCGAGCCGACGCAGCTGATCATCACCAACGGCACGTTCGTGCTGTGTGTTGCGCTGCTATTGCTGCTGCGGTTGTTGCTGAGCTTATGATCGTATTGCGTAGATATTGACGGCATCCTCACGTGCGCGGACCTGTCGGAGCGGTCATATTCCTCGGCCAACGTCGATTTTGGTGCGTGCTCGTCGACAGATGAGATGCATCTTCAACATCCCACCGCTGCTGCAACCACACTCATGCTACTGTGCGCGTCTCGGGCTTGTGTGATTGGTTGTTGTTGTTGTTGTTGTTGGTTGATGATAGTTTATGCGCGCAAGTTGCTGCGTCTGCAGCTCTCGGGAATGATCCAGGAGTATGCGCCGTCCAAATTGGAGCTTCCATCGCTGCATTACAGCAGCGATGTCATCCTTGGCGTCTTCCATCTGCGGCAACAGTGGCTCAGTCCGGCAGCAGTCGAATACTTTCTCAAGTGAGTCTCTGGTGGCGTTGTGTTTGTCGTCCAGCTGTCCTTCGTGTGACGGCGTTGCTGTCATAGGAGCTCGAATGCCACCGGGTTTATTGGTGTTGGCTATGCGTTTGCGCCGCAAGTGTCGCCCTTCTGGAGGATGATCATGCCGTTTACAGGCTACGTCTACACGGGCATGGGCAATGCTACGGCTGGTAACAGATCGACGGCATTGCGAGCAGCATGGACCAACGGGACGTCCACTGACAGCCCGGGTTTGCTCTGGAGCGAACCGCTTGCGCAAGTCGAGCAGGACCATTCAGGCAATTATCAAGGCATTACGTTCCCCAGTGAGTTTGCTGGAATTATGCACGCAGTGACGTATTAGCGCTGACAGATGTACTGATGTGGCCAGTCCATAATGTGCATTTCCGCTGTGTCGATGGCCCAACGTCCGATCGAACAGCGAGCTCGCGCCGAGCTGAGGTTATCAAAGAGTTTTCGAGCAACTGGGACGTCGTCGTTGACTACAACGCGCCGTGCTTGGTCCTCCCGTTACAGTTCTACGACTCGGTGTGTTTGCTCTTGGCAGGCTGTTGCAGAGCGATGATTGTCCTGATTGACCATGTCGTGTGTCTAGCTTGCAACCTGGCTTGGTATGACGTATAACGATGAAATCAAGCTCTCTGAACTCCGACTGCCGACGCAAAACATCGAGTACGACGTAGCCAACAAACTGCCGTTGCTCTATTTCTCGTTGAGTCATCAAGGGCGCATGCTGGCCATCCCGCTGAAGCGCTTAATCCTGCCAGAGCTCAGCTCCAGTTTGAAGACCACCGTGTGCATTCAGCGATCCAACTCCATCGCGCAGAATGGAGCCTCCATTTTCTCGCCCCTTGATTCCGATGCTGGAACTTCACAGCGCTATCGTCTTCATGGATCGATGGCATTGCCGCTGTACAATATGATACAGGCTCCGATAATCTTTGGTGCAATGGTTCTCGACTCGTTCGCACAAGTGGGCATCAATGGCTATACACAACAAGTTGGCTTCATGGTGACCGACGAAGTGGACCAAAACGTGATGGAGCTAAGCGCCGCCGACTGCTTTGCGAAGGTGAGCTGCCATGGTCAGCAGATATACAATGAACGAATCAACATCTGTGTTGGTGAGTACGAGGCTACGCGCGAATTCACTGCAGCCGCGTCGTTGCTCATGTCAGTGCTTGGTTCTCAGATCCGGACTGCTCTGTGTACTCATTTCATTACCTCGACGACCGAACCAAGCGTTGCGTCCTGGTACGTGTGCTCGTTTTGTAGTATTCTATCTCTGCAGAGGTTTTGACCACAAGTGGCAACGCTCGACACTGGTATCGCACAGGACTCGCGTTGGGGACAAGCTGTTGCGATCACGCTCGGCCTTTTCACTGCAGCGGAGCTGTTTTTCTCGCTCTCCATCCGTCATCTTGTGCGCAAACAGGTCGCGCTGGCAAGTATAGGGAGCTCCACGGTTCAGCCACCGTCTCCTACCAATGCCAACGACGCTTCGGTAAACTAAGTTTTAGTGGTAGTGTTGTTATCATTATCTAGCTCTTTTAACTCGCACACACAAACTCCCAATGCTACGTGCCCTCGATCGCTGCAATGGCGCGTTCACACAGGGCTTGCACGCCTTGGTCCTCACAGCTGTTGTAGACCACACGCACCTGACGAGATGCTCCGACTCGAGTGAGAGGAATCCGATTTGTGTCGATCGTGGCAATCGTATCCAGCAATCGAATCGCCTGGGCAGCGGTAGACATGTTGTTTCCGCACGTTCGCAGTGCCACCACAGCAAATTGATGAACGCCTGACTGCATGAGGTGGTCCAGGCGCGACTTGGTCACGACTGTGACAAAGCATCATCGTGAGTAGCATGCTCGCTGAATACCACAATCTCTCATTCTACCTGGCGGATCTCCTGTCAGTGCAATGGAACAGAACAGCACGCAGCTCACTGTGAACAATGCACACGTTTGAGTGGCGTATCTGGCTTGCGCATGCAGCACGCAGCGCGTGATCGCTGCTGGGCCTTTGCAATGCACGAATTCGTCACCAGCGACGTCTGCGAGGAAGGCGATTACAACTCACATCATCATCACGCGGAAGCAATGGAACTGCAGAACGCACCACATTCGCGGACGCAAATCTCGAGAAACTTGATAAGATGCCACTGGCAGAGCACGCTCGCCTTGTGCGTGCGATCCAAGAAATCGACCATCTGCTCGACCAATCCCTGCTGAACAATGTCTTCACGCGCCGACGCTGTGAAGTACAAAGTGCTGCGAGTAAGGCACACATTCATCGCTTTATCAATGCATTCAGTACTCCTTACGCTTCGCGGCGACGATGTAGAACAACGACCGCGCGACTTGCTCGATGATTAGTTCATTCGTTCCAAACCCATGGCAAATGCTGTGCAGCGTCGTCAAGACATTCCGATCAAGTGCTTCGTCGACGTTTTCTACATGCTCGTACAGCAGCGACAGTAGGGCATCGGTACCAACAACCACAGCTTGCTCGCTTAGACTGTCCACTGTTAGGCGATCGCAAATACATCGCAGGAGTCCAGCACTAGCAATGTCGGCTTGGTTGTCCGCTACACATCATCAGCACCACACGTTACTGGTAGCTCTCCATTCAACAATAATGACATTGCGCGCCTACTGTGAGGAGCGTTGGGCATATCGAAGCACATGAGCGCGAGCAGTCGACAAGCTTGCACAAACAGGTTCTCCGAGGACGCGTGGCGCTCTAGTCCTTGCTGAATCAGCGGCAGAAATCGAGCCTCGGTGATTCGTGACTGAATGTCCAGCTCCAGTGGCTCTACAATTCGTGCGAATCATTACTTCGACTCAAGCGGTCCAGTCATAAGACGAAGTAACGACACACCTTTGAGCGAAATGGTGCGCTGAAGAAAGCGGCAACAATCGGCCAAGACCTCAGGTCCTTCTTCCACATGATCAGCCACGATCATGCTCAGCCAAACGAATACTCCGCCCTTGACCATCTCCTGCCGCACGCTGTTGCGATGCATGATCAGCCGCACGAACTCGGCGCAAGCTCGGCGCACCGCATACGCTTCTTTGCTGTGGTTGTCCTTGTTCACCAGCTCCACAATGTCGCGATAGTCGCTACAGTAGAACTGCATCTGCACCTCTTCCTAGTCACGCCCACAGACCTTTGCCCAGGGATCGCTGTCGGGGCGTGGCTTGCGACCGTCCGATTTGCCGCGAAATGAAAAGTCACGGGTGTAATCGGTCAAATACACAGCAAACGCAGCGCAGTGACTACATGGATTACCATTGAAAATTCAATAAATTCCGGGCTAGTTAATAAACTATCTACGATACACAGCAAGCCACGTTCACCACCTTAGTCCACTTCTTCGATCTTCGGACCCATGTCTGCTGCACTCGATCCGCTTGGTGTGCCGGTCGGCATACCACCAGGCATTCCACCAGGCATACCGCCAGCACCCGCGTACATCTTCTGCATGATCGGGTTGGCCACGCCCTCCAGTTCCTTCTGCTTGGCCTCAAAGTCTTCCTTCTCTGCAGACTGGTTGCTGTTGCTGTCCAGCCACGACAGTACTTCCGACACCTTGTCGTCCAGCGTCTTGCGGTCACCGTCCGCCAGTTGGCTCTTGATCTTGTCGTCGTTCAGACTGTTGCGCAGGTTGTACGCGTAGTTCTCGAGCGAGTTCTTGGCGTCGACACGCACGCGGTTGCGTTCATCTTCCTTGCGGTACTTCTCTGCCTCGGCCACCAAGCGGTCGATCTCGCTCTGCGACAGCCGGCCCTTGTCGTTGGTGATCGTGATCTTGTTCTCCTTGCCCGTCGACTTCTCGACGGCCGACACGTTCAGGATGCCGTTGGCGTCGATGTCGAATGTCACGTCGATCTGTGGCTGGCCACGAGGCATCGGTGGGATGCCGTCCAGGTTGAACTTGCCCAGCAGGTTGTTGTCGCGCGTCATCGACCGCTCACCTTCAAACACCTGGATCAACACACCAGGCTGGTTGTCGGCGTACGTCGAGAACGTCTGCGTCTTCTTCGTCGGCAGCGTCGTGTTGCGTGGGATGAGCGTCGTCATCACCCCACCCGCCGTCTCCAATCCGAGCGACAGCGGAGCCACGTCCAGCAGCAACATGCTGTCCAGCTTCTCCGACTTGTGGCCGCCACCAAGGATGGCCGCTTGCACGGTGGCGCCAAACGCCACGGCTTCGTCCGGGTTGATCGACTTGCACGGCTCCTTGCCGTTGAAGTAGTCCGACAGCAGCTGCTGCACCTTGGGGATGCGCGTGGAGCCACCGACCAGCACGACCTCGTGCACTTGGCTCTTCGACAGCTTGGCGTCGCGCAGCACCTTCTCGACCGGCTCCATGGTCTTGCGGAAGTAGTCGGCGCACAGGTCTTCGAAGCGCGCGCGCGTGATGGTGCTGTTGAAGTCGATGCCGTCGAACAACGAGTCGATCTCCACGTACGCCTGCGCCGACGACGACAGCGTTCGCTTGGCACGCTCACACGCCGTGCGGAGGCGACGCAGCGATCGCTGGTTGCTCGTGAGGTCCTTGCGGTGCTTGCGCTTGAACTCGGACACAAAGTAGTCGACGAGGCGGTTGTCAAAGTCTTCACCGCCCAAGTGCGTGTCGCCGGCCGTGGCCTTGACTTCGAAGATGCCTTCCTCCATCGTCAACAGCGACACGTCGAACGTGCCGCCGCCCAGATCGAAGATGAGCACGTTGCGTTCGCTACCCTGCTTGTCCAAGCCGTACGCGATGGCGGCGGCCGTCGGCTCGTTGATGATGCGGAGCACTCCAAGCCGTACGCGATGGCGGCGGCCGTCGGCTCGTTGATGATGCGGAGCACGTTGAGTCCTGCGATGGCGCCGGCGTCCTTGGTGGCCTGGCGCTGTGAGTCGTTAAAGTAGGCTGGCACCGTCACGACGGCATTCTTGACTTCCTTGCCAATGTACGCCTCGGCCACTTCCTTCATCTTGGTGAGCACCATGGACGAGATCTCTTCTGGTTGGAACGTCTTCTTGGCGCCCTTGAACTGCACGGTGATCTGTGGTTTGTCGCCTGGCCCAGACGTCACTTGGAACGGCCAGTGCTTCATGTCGGCCTGCACGATCGGGTCCGAGAACTTGCGACCGATGAGGCGCTTGGCGTCGAACACCGTGTTGGCCGCGTTCATGGCCACCTGGTTCTTGGCGGCGTCGCCAATCAGCCGCTCCGAGTCCGTGAAAGCCACATACGATGGCGTGGTGCGGTTGCCTTGGTCGTTGGCAATGATCTCGACGCGGTCGTTCTGCCACACGCCGACGCACGAATAGGTCGTGCCCAGGTCGATGCCCACGCTTTCTCCTGTCACTGGTGCCATGATGGTTGTTGGTTGGCTTCTGGATGTGTCGTTGTGTTGGTCGTTTTCGTTTGCTGTGCTTGTTGCTTGCGCTGCAATTTGGAAAGTGGCTCAGCACGCATGTAACAGAGCAGCACGATCACCATCGTGGTGATGGATGTGGCGCATGAGCCATGCCATCACGAGAAGCGCTGTTCTCGAACCAGTCTCGAAGAGTCTGGAAACGGTTGCAACAATTTGGGCGCCGCGTCCGATTGAGCAGCACCGCCAGCGTTCGAGTGTTGGTCAAGCGTCCGATTGGCGTCCGATTGGCACTGACTTCGGCGGGGTTGACTTTGGAAGCAGCCCACCACTATCGAATGACGTGGCAGTATCTTTGGTTCAGATCCTGGATTCGTACTTGTTGGCAAGGAAATCGAACACTTCCAATAGCCAATAAAGCAAACGAACGTGTAGCATCCACGAGCTGGTGCTAGACACCGATGTGTACATGTTAGTAGCATGAATCCGGCAGTGAGTGCGGTTGAGTCGTCGTATTTTTCTTGCTCAGTATCGTTTCATGTATTCGTCTACCACGTCTGAAACACGTTCAGGACGGATGCATTGAGGGTAGTGAAGTAGAGCCACGCCTTTTGTACTTGCCCACCTTTGCTTTCTTACATCCATATCGCTTGTCGTGCATTCGAATGTACCGGTCTCCATGCTTGTCGGGCAAGAATGGAGACCGGTATATTCGAATGCATCAAATATATTGATGCTAAGCTGACGTTGGCTCGGTGGTGGCGGACGATTTCTCATGACATGATGAAGCGTTTGACAAGGTGGCAGAGCAATACTTGACGCAATTGGATAATCTACCGGAAGTTCGCCGCAAGTTCGGAAACAGGAGTCTCCG
Organism: Lagenidium giganteum; assembly: GCA_002286825.1. Classification (NCBI taxonomy): domain Eukaryota; phylum Oomycota; class Peronosporomycetes; order Pythiales; family Pythiaceae; genus Lagenidium; species Lagenidium giganteum. The sequence goes on from NSDO01000033.1 coordinate 55,348, forward strand.
ACAGGCACTGCAAGATATCTGGGACATTCAAGATGGCTTGTGGTCGTACCACGACGGAATGCAAAGCATGACCGCTACGCCGTCAACGCATCAGGCACCATCACACTGGGTCCGAACACCAGTGTCGTGATCTGGAGCTCTCGTGCTGACCCGTTCTTTCCCGTCAACGCCAGAAAAGCCTTGTACGACCGCATCGATGGCGCAAGACACAAGGCTTTGGTCAAGTCATCCGGGTTTGGAGGAGTATCGCTATTACGGGATCGATGGTTTATCATGCCAAAAATATTGTGGCTTTGTGCCGGCCACGTCGTCGTTGCTGAAGCGTGCTGGATGGACATGTTCAAGCAGCATACGGAACAATGCATCGAGTCCATTCGACCGCGATTGCGGCACGGCCGAGGCGCTGCAGTTGTTTGTCGCTGGTCGCCTATCGGTGAATGGTATATTCTCGGCGCCGTCGTCGTTGGCACACGCAGCATCAATGTCAGATGTATCGTCACCGTGGCACGGAGTCGTTGGTGACACGTTGAGTCACCAAGGTGACTGCGGCAGTGGATGCGCTGATGTGATGATTGATACCATCATCACACCATCCGCAGCATTGGCTCTCATCTGGATGAGCACTTCAGACGCATACGATGGTTGGCGTTTTGGTGCCTAGTGTATCGGAGCGCCCGAGTTTTGTTTTTCCTGGTGTGCCGTCACGGTGGCTGCGCTGGCGATCGATCAGTGGAAGTATCCGACGTTCAAAAAATCTCAAAGACGAGTCGAGATCTGTGCCAGCTAATGACTCGCCACCTTTGAGCGGGAATGGTGGGCAGTGTGACCGCCGGCCACACCAATTTGTATCCATTTGTTATATGCACGACATAGTCAACTTGGAAGACGATCATCTTGTCCCATATTGTGAAAATCCGCTGTCATCACCCACGAACCTCGGCTGACGTACTTGCAGCTCTCTGGGTCAGAAACAAACTCGAAGAATTCAAGACGCATGGTCCAGTGGTGCCGGAAGTGTTCGATTTCCTTGCCAACAAGTACGAATCCAGGATCTGAACCAAAGATACTGCCACGTCATTCGATAGTGGTGGGCTGCTTCCAAAGTCAACCCCGCCGAAGTCAGTGCCAATCGGACGCCAATCGGACGCTTGACCAACACTCGAACGCTGGCGGTGCTGCTCAATCGGACGCGGCGCCCAAATTGTTGCAACCGTTTCCAGACTCTTCGAGACTGGTTCGAGAACAGCGCTTCTCGTGATGGCATGGCTCATGCGCCACATCCATCACCACGATGGTGATCGTGCTGCTCTGTTACATGCGTGCTGAGCCACTTTCCAAATTGCAGCGCAAGCAACAAGCACAGCAAACGAAAACGACCAACACAACGACACATCCAGAAGCCAACCAACAACCATCATGGCACCAGTGACAGGAGAAAGCGTGGGCATCGACCTGGGCACGACCTATTCGTGCGTCGGCGTGTGGCAGAACGACCGCGTCGAGATCATTGCCAACGACCAAGGCAACCGCACCACGCCATCGTATGTGGCTTTCACGGACTCGGAGCGGCTGATTGGCGACGCCGCCAAGAACCAGGTGGCCATGAACGCGGCCAACACGGTGTTCGACGCCAAGCGCCTCATCGGTCGCAAGTTCTCGGACCCGATCGTGCAGGCCGACATGAAGCACTGGCCGTTCCAAGTGACGTCTGGGCCAGGCGACAAACCACAGATCACCGTGCAGTTCAAGGGCGCCAAGAAGACGTTCCAACCAGAAGAGATCTCGTCCATGGTGCTCACCAAGATGAAGGAAGTGGCCGAGGCGTACATTGGCAAGGAAGTCAAGAATGCCGTCGTGACGGTGCCAGCCTACTTTAACGACTCACAGCGCCAGGCCACCAAGGACGCCGGCGCCATCGCAGGACTCAACGTGCTCCGCATCATCAACGAGCCGACGGCCGCCGCCATCGCGTACGGCTTGGACAAGCAGGGTAGCGAACGCAACGTGCTCATCTTCGATCTGGGCGGCGGCACGTTCGACGTGTCGCTGTTGACGATGGAGGAAGGCATCTTCGAAGTCAAGGCCACGGCCGGCGACACGCACTTGGGCGGTGAAGACTTTGACAACCGCCTCGTCGACTACTTTGTGTCCGAGTTCAAGCGCAAGCACCGCAAGGACCTCACGAGCAACCAGCGATCGCTGCGTCGCCTCCGCACGGCGTGTGAGCGTGCCAAGCGAACGCTGTCGTCGTCGGCGCAGGCGTACGTGGAGATCGACTCGTTGTTCGACGGCATCGACTTCAACAGCACCATCACGCGCGCGCGCTTCGAAGACCTGTGCGCCGACTACTTCCGCAAGACCATGGAGCCGGTCGAGAAGGTGCTGCGCGACGCCAAGCTGTCGAAGAGCCAAGTGCACGAGGTCGTGCTGGTCGGTGGCTCCACGCGCATCCCCAAGGTGCAGCAGCTGCTGTCGGACTACTTCAACGGCAAGGAGCCGTGCAAGTCGATCAACCCGGACGAAGCCGTGGCGTTTGGCGCCACCGTGCAAGCGGCCATCCTTGGTGGCGGCCACAAGTCGGAGAAGCTGGACAGCATGTTGCTGCTGGACGTGGCTCCGCTGTCGCTCGGATTGGAGACGGCGGGTGGGGTGATGACGACGCTCATCCCACGCAACACGACGCTGCCGACGAAGAAGACGCAGACGTTCTCGACGTACGCCGACAACCAGCCTGGTGTGTTGATCCAGGTGTTTGAAGGTGAGCGGTCGATGACGCGCGACAACAACCTGCTGGGCAAGTTCAACCTGGACGGCATCCCACCGATGCCTCGTGGCCAGCCACAGATCGACGTGACATTCGACATCGACGCCAACGGCATCCTGAACGTGTCGGCCGTCGAGAAGTCGACGGGCAAGGAGAACAAGATCACGATCACCAACGACAAGGGCCGGCTGTCGCAGAGCGAGATCGACCGCTTGGTGGCCGAGGCAGAGAAGTACCGCAAGGAAGATGAACGCAACCGCGTGCGTGTCGACGCCAAGAACTCGCTCGAGAACTACGCGTACAACCTGCGCAACAGTCTGAACGACGACAAGATCAAGAGCCAACTGGCGGACGGTGACCGCAAGACGCTGGACGACAAGGTGTCGGAAGTACTGTCGTGGCTGGACAGCAACAGCAACCAGTCTGCAGAGAAGGAAGACTTTGAGGCCAAGCAGAAGGAACTGGAGGGCGTGGCCAACCCGATCATGCAGAAGATGTACGCGGGTGCTGGCGGTATGCCTGGTGGAATGCCTGGTGGTATGCCGACCGGCACACCAAGCGGATCGAGTGCAGCAGACATGGGTCCGAAGATCGAAGAAGTGGACTAAGGTGGTGAACGTGGCTTGCTGTGTATCGTAGATAGTTTATTAACTAGCCCGGAATTTATTGAATTTTCAATGGTAATCCATGTAGTCACTGCGCTGCGTTTGCTGTGTATTTGACCGATTACACCCGTGACTTTTCATTTCGCGGCAAATCGGACGGTCGCAAGCCACGCCCCGACAGCGATCCCTGGGCAAAGGTCTGTGGGCGTGACTAGGAAGAGGTGCAGATGCAGTTCTACTGTAGCGACTATCGCGACATTGTGGAGCTGGTGAACAAGGACAACCACAGCAAAGAAGCGTATGCGGTGCGCCGAGCTTGCGCCGAGTTCGTGCGGCTGATCATGCATCGCAACAGCGTGCGGCAGGAGATGGTCAAGGGCGGAGTATTCGTTTGGCTGAGCATGATCGTGGCTGATCATGTGGAAGAAGGACCTGAGGTCTTGGCCGATTGTTGCCGCTTTCTTCAGCGCACCACGCGTAGACATACGTCTCGTATATAAAGGCCCGACGCTCCTTCATCTTACTTCCATGGCAACGTGGCGGCGTCGGTAGTTGCGGGGCATTTGTCAGGCGCCACGCGCCCGCTTCTGGGGAGACGCCTTCCATGTCGACGTCTTGATCTTCAATCGCAAGAGGCGGCCTCCCTTGGGTATTAAAGCTGAACCTAGTCCAGATAGAGTGGCGAGACGACATCGTTCGCCGTGACTTGCTTGCTCGCTTGCACCGGCACTGGCGCTAGCGGCTCTTGTACGTTCGGTAGCCCGCATGGCTTCCTCTAGTGCAGCCAACCGGTCGCGAGTCGGCTGCTGCTCCCTTGCACTCATGCTCTTCCAAGCTCAGTGACTCGGGTCACTAAAGTTAACTGTGTTCCGAGTATCCCGCAGCTGCCCGGATCCTCGCTTGTGCGTTTTCAGGCAAAATCCAAACTTAATTACGTAGTTGAGGCAGCGGTCACTCGCTGCGCCACGTGTCACTCTCAGATACCTCTACACCGCGCACCGATAACAAAACTACTTGCATTCAGTATATGCACAATGCACATACAATGCCACGTCATTGTGTCACCGGCTGGAGGCACGCGGGCGGATCAGGTCCATAGCGGCGCTGGTGAACGACAGCGCCCTTATGTCTTTGACACCCTCACGTTTTACCAACTCGGATAAATGTGCACGGTGACGCGATGTGTCCACATCAACGTACCCGCGACAATCTGGAACATCGAACACGCACGAACACATAGGGCGTGCTGTTGTGGTCAACTGCAGTAGGTACTGAGCTGTACAACAGTGGAATCACTATCAATGCAATCCAAGCTGTACAAGCACGACACCACGGCACTAGCCTTCAAAGCCTTCGTCGGATACTTTCCGAGTTCTGATCCCTATTCCCGCCAAAGGAGCTAATCACGTGACAATCCCATCGATCGCAGAGCTATCCTGGTCAACATGGTGGAAGTCAACATCTTACGTGTAGTAGTGGTGGACAACAATGTCCGGTCGACCACACCCGCGCGAAGACGACGTGAACGAAATCTCAGACAACAATCACTCGACAACGAATAGCTGGAATGTTCTCGCCGTGCCACAATCATAATTTAAGCGGATTGCTCCAATCCAGGCGGCAAGGGCATTCCTTGTCTGCAGTGCAGACCCAAGCGGACAGACTTGAGGCTGACGTACACTGATCTCATTCGTACATCTTGGTGTAATTATGTGAACAGGTCTCTGTCCAGGTGGAGAGGTTTCGCGCGGTCAGTTGCCTGGGTATATCAGCGATACCACGGTTTAAGTCCTGTACCACGTTTGGTGTGGCGATGCTGTTCGAACCGAGCTGTCGGGACTGATTGGCGCTCGGCCAGGTGGTCTGCTCCCCTGTATCAACTAATAGCAGCGATGATCATCGACCATGTCGATGTTGAGTAGTTCGTCAGTACATCGTAGAAATGGCTTCCGTCGATCGAACCTCGACAATAAACATAATCTTATCTAGGCAACGCGATCTGGTTCGTGATACAATAATAGATTGCTTGAAGCAGTTGTTCGTTGGAACGTGCTTGTGGAATACCTCCGGATGTCATCAAGATCACTGCATGAGAATGACTGGTACGAAGGTTGGACATTGAAATGAATTCAAGGAGATACAACACGTGATCGACCTCGTATGACTACTCGCCGATAACTATCCCGATGTCGCGAAGATCAAGCCGAATCGCTTCGCGCACGCAACGAAGCACATTCTGATCGCCGATGGTGGCCAGAAAGTCGCGCACTAGGCGTGTCTTCCTGTCTCGACTCGCTTCCTGGAACCGATTCCCGCCGAAGTAAATACCATGGGCCGAGCGAACATGTGTGTGCGTGGCGTCGCTATCGGCGAAGGGTTGCAGGCAGATGGCGCAGAAGCTGCGTTTGCAGCCATACGCAGCGTTCTGGTCGCTGGCGCAGTGGAGCGCATCGCAGGCGTTGTAGTCCACAAACAGGGCGCGACAGTGCGGACACTTGGAGTGGAGCAGCTCTTCCACAATGTGCTGGCGCAACCCATGCACGCGCTCGTCCAAGCGCATATCTTCCTCGGCTCGCAGGCGTACCAGACGCGCCTCTGTAGCACGCCGTTCCTCTTGCGCTTCTTCCTCGGTGCGTGAGTACGTCACCAAACATGTCAGTAGTTGATTCCGTGTCTCGAGCGTCAGTCGCGGTAGCAGCACGCCAATGTTCCAACGCTCCGGACAGTCCACCGAAGGACACTTCACCAGGCCTTTGTTCGATACCAGTCGCTCCGCGTTGATCAGCGTCTCGTTGTTTGCAATTTGGATCAGTTCGCTCTTCAGTTTGCCTTCCAGCATCTCATAACACACAAAGTGGCCCTGGTAGCACGTTGTGCCGATGCAGCGCGGCTCATCGGTTAGACAGATGCAACATGGCGCCATCTCGCGGAACAGTTGACGGAACGTGGTCATGTCGTGCTCGGGCACTACGCGAACGACTTGGCCGTCGTTGAGTTTGCTGCTGCACCCAAGCTTGCCGCAGACAAGGGCCAAGTCTTGTGCTCTACGAACAACAGCGGTACCATCCACCACGCTCATCACCTTGTGGAGCACGCAAGTCGTGCAGTTGATGTGGCTGTACTCGCAGTGCACACGCTCATCCTGCGATGCGATGGTGCTGTGGCATTTCGTGCACACCGTCTCATCGACGTATTCGAGGAGCAGCTGGGCGCGGAAATGCTTCTCGAACTCGGGCAAGTCGGTGTCTCCAACCACTGGCAGGTACAACGACTGAGAACCCGAAGCCACGTGCACGAGGTCGTCATCGCTTTGCACCACGTAGATCGTCGGTACTTTTCGGAGCGCACACGTGCTGACGCAGCGAATCAAGAAGACTCGTCGAGTCATTTCGTTCGCATTCGTCAGCCACTGCAACAACCACGTGCGCATGGCATTCATGGCCGCTTTGTCGGTCCAATTCGCATCCGTGAAGCAGATGCTTTGCCTGATATCGCGCAGGTCGATAAAGTCGTTACCGAAGAACAAATCCTGTAGCTCTTTGCCCGACACCGACTCTAGCACGTGCTCCAGCCCACCGCAGCGGAAACCGCGCCGGAGACTCTCGAGTGACGCATGGCGTTGGTGCACAAGCTTGTGCCAAATTGCGTCCTGTAGCACGCGCACCTTGTTGGCGCTCGTCACGGGCTCCACATTCGAAGATCCATCCAAGTCACATACGCGTAGCTGGCGCTGCTCAACACACAACTGGCGAGCCACGCTGTGGAATAGCATGTACATCTCGTCGTCGCAGGTTTCACGCAGAATGTCCAGCGCATCGTCCAGGCTCGTCCGACGCTCCGGACGGCCAAGCATGAATTCCAAGGTGGCGCTGTTAAGCACTAGCGGTACGCGGACACGCTCGATCACACACTTGGCAATTAGTTTGCCCACGGCTTCGGGATGTGTGCGCTTAGCGTGCACGGCTGGCACAAAGGCCCTTTGTGACTCCTGTGAATGGACTGGTTCTTCCTGCTTGGTCTTTGCATCTCCATTTAAAGTACCTTCAAAGGATTGTGTGAAAAGTCCATACTGTGGCAACACAACGCGACGAAAGAAGAGCTCCACCACTTCGTTCAGCGGCACTAGCGCGCCTTGTCCGTCCACAATGCGCAGCAGAATGCGCAAATCGGACACAGACGTCGTCAGCTTCTCGACCACTTCGGTGCAGAACACGTCCGCGTTTGCATGGCTCGGATCCATACTGGACAGCGAACTGGTCACGCTTAGTACCACAGGCGTCTTGTTGGCTTTCCGGACACGGGAGATCGCGGTCAACACTGTCTGCCAGCGCGTTTCCAGACCTGTGGATTGAGTCGTATCCACAGCGACGAATACATCTGTTAGCAGCACTTCATGCACACTTAAAGCGTCCATCACATCTGGCACCAGCAGTTGAGAACACAACCGAGCGTACGCATTCATGTGCGGCGCCGAGAAGAAATCGACGAGCTTGATCCAGTCGATGTCCTGGATCGGGACCTCGCCCACCGTGAGATATGTCGCTAGCCGTTGACGAGTTGGTATAACGCCTGGAATCTCAGCAAACACTGGCAACAGAAGCTCAAGCATCATGCATCCCAGCGACCAGACATCCAGCGCGGTCGGGTTGCGCTTCCAGTCCGCGTACGGCGCCATGTAGCCAGGCGTACCGGCGATCATCGTGGTCGTGACGTTGCTGTTGTTCGGCCCAACGTCCGAGCTGATGCCGAAATCACACAAAGCGATGCGGCCGCTGTCGGACACCAATACGTTTTCTGGCTTAAGATCGCAGTGCACGACGCCTTTCGAGTGGATGTGCATCAGAGCCTGCACGATCTCCACGAAGACGCGCCGCACGTCACGAAACGCTGTCCGGGCGTCCAGACACAAGTTCTCCTTTACGTGCGCCTGCATTTGCGTCACCCACTGACGAAGGTTGCCGGCCTCGTAGTATGGCATCTCGAGGAAGCACACGTTCTCGCGATCGTACAGGTCTGGAAAGACTCGGTTGACGGGAACAATAAACGGATGGCGCAGCGCGTATAGCCGTTCGCATTCCTTCCGGAACTCGCGAATTCCCACGATCTTCTTTATCACACACTTCTCGTGGGTCTTGTTCTCGGCTACAAACACTTTGTCTGGCCTGAGCACGTCAAGAATGACGTAATCTTGGAACGACACTGTGTCGTCGAAAGCGGCACTGCCAAAGCACAGATCTTTAACGTCGTCCACCAGCACTTCTGGATAATCGTGCATCAACATGTCTGCGTGCGATCGCAGCAACTCGTGCGTTTGGTGAACTGGAGTGTGCATGTCTTTGATCGATTTAGCAAGCTTGACCACTTTCTCTTCCAGTTTTTGTCGTCGCACTGCGTCTTTCTCATATTTTATGTCCAGTTTGGTGCGCTCGAGGTCTTGCTGAGCCTGTTCGATCTGGGATCGAGCTGCCGTGCTCTTTCGTTTCGCCTTTTGTATGCGTTTGACAATTTCGTCATTCTCGAGGAGGGAATGCAGCTGATTTCGAACCTCATGTAGCTGCTTGAACGCGATTTGGCGTGATTGCACAGACACTGGTGCCATAAGCGAGTGCCCGACCTGCGCACAGTAGATGTCCACGTTCTGGTCCAACGCTTCAATTTGGGTCCGAAGTTCGTTCGTCTCTTTTTCCAGATGCAGTTTCAATTGGTGATGTTGGCGTGCTATGGAGGCCATTTCATCTATCGACGGCGCCAGCAACAGTAGGTCGTATAGCGTGCTCGAGGACTGCCATGACTGGCACTGTTTATCCAACGCTGTGAACGTTTGGACACTTGAACTGTACAAATCAAACAATTGCTGGGCGATCGACTGCCAGCACTCAAAAAGCGCCTCTGCATATGTTTGATTGCCCTGGACGGCGTCGCTCCCAGTTTGTCCACTGTTGTCCGATGCGACTGAAAATGAGATCGGTAATCGATTGCGTTGATCTGAGAGCTCAAGCCATTGCTGGCGTTGGCCCTGTCGCTTAAGGGGCGCTTGAATAAGCGCTTCGCGCGTGAGGTTTCTCGTCTCGATCGTCGTGACGTCTTTCCCTACCATGCAGCTGGTCTGTATTGTTGCATTGAGTCGAGTGCATTCAGCGAAAAGACGAACACAGTCGAGGTCGCTGGCTACGAGCGCAGCATCCACAACCGCGTGCATGTGACCAATATTCGCAGCTTTAGAAGCGTCATCCAGCAGTTGGAGTTTGTGCACCACGTGATGCGCCAATTTGTAGACACTTTGGGCACCGACGTGCTGGCAATTTGCCAGCAATTGATTTATCTTGTCCAAAGCACGAAGTGGACACATGTCGGCGGCCAGTTGAGCTTGTCGCTTTATCATTTCGTCGTCATGCCGCTTGCGTACAGTCTCCTCCGCTTGTTGCCGTTCAATGTCTTCTCTTTTCTTTTGCTCAGCTTCGGCAATTTTTACTTGAGCTGTCTCCTTCGTTTCTTCGTCAAAATGCTTGCGCACTGCCTCGTTTACTTGTAGTCGCACGAATTCTTCAATCTTCTTTCGCTCGCCTTCGGCAATTTTAGCTTGAGCTAGCTTTCTCGGTTCTGCATCATAATGCTTGCGCACTGCCTCCTCTACTTGCTGTCGCACGAAGTCCTCAGTCTTCTTTCGCTTTGCAATTTTTGCTTCTTCCCGACTGCAACCAACCGCGAGTTTGTTAAACGAACTAGTTTTGATGTCGTGAACTAACCGCCCGCTTTCCTGATCCCAGACTTTCAAACGCTCGCAATCTCTTGTGATCAGCCAATGTTCGTGCACCTCAAACGCTTCGCAGCTGAGATGGTCGAATTGCTTTTGCAATTGACCACTCGCCAGATCTAACATGTGGATATTATGGAGGTTGCCGTCGCAGAGGACGTGCTGGCCTCCTGGTGCAAAGCGGACCGTCCGCACGGATGTTTCACGCTCTATAGTCTGCAAACATTTCCCGCTGTCGACATCCCACACGCAAATTGATGCACCACTTCCCGTGACGATACGCCTTCCATCAAGAGACAAGTCGATCGACGATGCATCACACTTGATCGTTCTCACAAGCTTCCCATTATCAACCTCCCACATGTTAATGTGCCCGAGATTTTCTTCTCCTCCCACGAGAGCAGTAGATCCCGATACGATTTGCTTCCCGTTTGGCGTTAGTCGAATGCACGTTACGATACCGTTATCACCACATAGCTCCCATTGCCTCACCGACGCCATGAAGTCCCAGACGTTGATGATTGTCCCACATGCGAAGGCGATGCAACCATTACTAAGGAAGGTAACTGAGTGTTGTGGAAATGGCGGATTTCCCACTGTCTTGTCGCTACCTCCAACCTTACTTCTTTGCGACATCTGCCTGTCACCAGATCATGCAGTCTCAGCACCCATGTATCGTCAGCGACAGGAGTAGCAATCGCACTCACAGGCATTTTGGATCTCGCTCAGATTGGGATTAGGAGCTGCTGGTGCCTCCACCTAATTTAAGGTGCTGGCCTTAAGTTGACCTTGACCCATCGAGAGCCATAATGTGGATCTACACCTTGCCCGTACTTCTGGCAGGTCATTTAAGTGCGCCAAACCCTGCTATTGACCCAATAAATAGTGTATTGGACTTCTCAACCACTCATTTCGCAGTCATTGTCAACCACCAATCATTTCCCTCCAGCACAAGCTAACACGTGCCGCTCGGCAGCCTCCGCAGCCCTCCCGCATTCTCGCATTTCCTCGCTTCTGTCCAGTTCAAGCTCCCATACGTCGATGTCCTCCCGTGCCATCTGCCGGTTCATCTTCACAAGCAGCGGACCTGACGCCTTCACGTGCAACGTTTGCGCGTCAAGTGCAAGCAGGCACCGCAAAGCGGATACTCCAACCTGTTCAGCCATCTCCGCTCAAAGCATCACATTTTCCAAGACGATTACGCCGCCTTCGCTCGTCGTGAGACCAGCGCACTCGACCACTTCGGTTTCGTCGACGAAGATGCCAACAACCTGCTCGACTGAATGCGGTGGATCGTCGAGCGCAACCTTCCCCATTGCGAGGTGAAAACGACCTTTCCCGCAAGCAATGCGACCGATGACATCTAAAACACTCAAGCGCGCCATTCGTTGAGTTGCAGCTCGTGTCGGCGACATCATTGCGTTTGGATTGGGATCCGTCTTTGGATTGATGTTTGACGGCTGGTCTGCGGGCTCCTTGCACTTCCTCCGCGGTGATAGCAGTGTACTCCAGTGGGTAAGAACAGCGCCTGCGACTCATTGGCATCTCACCTAGGGAGATGGTCAAACGGCTGACGCACACACCGAGCATCTCTCCGCTATTCTTCTACAACAAGGACTTGTCAATTGTCAATTTTCGGGTCGGCAATAACTGTTCTACCTTGCAATCGCGACCAAGCTCACCACGCCGATTGTCGGCCGTGCAAGCCACTGATTCAACCTGGCTGTGGAATTGTTCCTGTCCACATCCCAGCAGCACATCGACGTTGTCCAGCATCTAATGTCCATGCTACGCCTTCCAAAGCACGCTGCTGAACTGGCTCGCCACACGTCACTCCGTGCTGTTCGAGCGAACGCGACGCGGTGGTCATCTATCTTTAAGATGCTCGACCAGAATATGTGCATTCAAGATGCCATTTTGCGCGTTCCAGCTGTTGAAGACTGTGTGCCGCGCGGAGCGACCCACAAACGGGTCACAACGCTGCGTGATACGTTTCAAGAGCTCAATAGTGTTTGTGTCAAGCTTCAGCATGTTGATTGCTCGCTCGGCAACGTTCGAGCACTCTTCGACGCCTGCATCGTCCAATACCCAGTCATGGCAAAGTAGTAAGTCCGAACGCCGAGATTGTGCATTCCCCGAGGTTTGAGAATGCCGTTCTGCGATTGACAACGGATTCCACCCTGTCGACGACCAATAAGACACAGTTGGAGCCCGTTTTGGTTGCCGATGTTGTTTCCGCGGCTCCAGAGCGACGGGAAGATTTTGCGTCAAGCATTCTCCGCAAAGCGAAGAAACCACGCTTGCAACAAGAAGTACGTGCTTGGTATTCTGTGTTGGCCCACCAAATGCCAGCGACAAAGCACCAATGTAGTCCTCAACGTTTATCGTAGTTGCCTGCAAACTTCGAGATGCTTATGTTTCTGAAAGCGAATCGTGATCTGTGGAGTGTCTGCACACTTTGGTGGCGCGCCAGGAAACTGAAGACTCGGTTTAATGCATTATCATGTTATGTTGCTAACATCGATATATCTGTGAGTAAATTGTGGTACATTCAGACGACGTTACCCCGACAGACCCACCCACTGCTCGTTTACTGGTCCCCACTGCAAGAGGTTATTTGAGGTTGGTATGTTGCAGGAAGAGACCTTACCATTACTTCTGAATTAGTGCAATCTATATTATCGTGAGGACTCGTACCGCCGTCCTCGACGTGGTAGACCTCGCAAAGTGACTCCAAGAGAGTGGCGACGGATCTTTCATCTGGCTTGCGCGGAGGGGTTGACGTGCGGGAAGATTGCCAAGGTTCTGGATGGAAAGGTGAGTAAATGGTCCATAAGTCGTGCGCTCGAGCGCACCGGAAACGCGCACTATATTAAGCGAAAATCAGCACCATATTTGACCGACGGGCACAAGAAAAAGAGGGTTTTGTACCGTCACGAAAAGCTGACGTCTAGCTTCAACTCGGGCGTGGTGATCGTTTCAGATGACAAAAAGCTCGTCAAGTGTTACGGCCACTTGCTGTCTTGTTCGCATAGCGATCAGTGCACTATCGGGGGAATGGAAGATCACGCATGGCGGCGTCTCTGGTTCTCTCCGATTTCTCTGGATTTGCTTGATATGATTGTCTGAAAAATGGCAACCGCATCTGTGCCAAACTGTCAGCCAATTGGCGGGCCTTGGGGGAAAGGGCCCGCGCGCCCGATTTCGGTCGCTTTGGTTGTTGTCAACTACACGGAGATTTGTTCCAACAACGCGACGCCACGACGTGATGTGCGATTTCAGCGAACTTGAGATTCCACGCTTGTCTAAGCAGCCCGGGTTTACATCGACCGACGCATCAGCATACCCTGAGCGTATATTACGAAGCAAATCAAGTCCAAGAAAAGCAAGGAGAAGCTGTGCGAGCGCCTCAAGCCACTGAACAGGAACTATGGGGCCGGCTTGCTCAGAATTACAGACCGATCGCGGGGACATGCTGGCGATGCAACACGGCCTTCCGACTTGCTGATTGCTTCACGAAGCCTGCTTGCTCTCGGCACAGTGAGTGAGCATATCAAGTGTCGAAAAGACAATCACATCGGATCGAGATCGTCACGAAGCGCCTTTGTTACAGAACGTAGCTCCGAGACCGAAGGAAAGCGATGTCCAAGTGGTAACGTGTGATGTTCTGCCAACGCCCGACACAGTCGATGCCATAAACCGCATATTTCAGCACGTAACCAAAGCAGATGTGCATCAGCCGCGGGGGCAGCGTGACCAAAACGCCGAAGAAATCTCGCCTGAAGGCATATCAAGGTTGCTGAGAGTACTGGGCGACGTCGGCGGTGAGAGCTGCTTGTTGGACGTCGGAGCTGGATTTGGAAACGTCGTCGCACAATTGGCATTGCAAACGAATTCATGAGTTGCATTGGTGTAGAAATGCGGAAAGACTTGGTGAGTATTGGACTGAAGTGTATTGGCCGGTTAATCTATGCGTATCCGCAGCTCCACAAAGTTCAGCTCGTTCCACCTCTCGACGACCGAGAACGTCGCTCCCGATCAAACGGAAAGCTTCTGGTCACGAAAAGAACGGCAGTCAGGGCTCACGAGGATTTTGCGCCAGACCAGGCAATTTGCCCGGTTTAGAAGAGAACGACCCTTCCCAGCGTCGAGGTTGGCTCCATTTCCTGCGACAGCGTATGGGCGGCCCTTCGGAAAACCAGGCAATTTGCCCGGCTTTACTCTGTTGACTTGATTAATGTATGGAAATCCTTAATATTGAAATCGCTCGGAATCGCGCGAACCTATTGGGGTTAATCTGGACGGTGCAGACGGTGTTCAGTACTACTGGGCAGACAAACGAATGGAGACGCAGACCTACTCCAAACGCGTTGCCGGTGGTGGCGCCGTCCAGTTCTGGGCAGCCATAAGCAAGTACGGAAAAATCGAGATAAAACTGCTCGTGGGCCGACAGAATGCTACCAAGTACATTCAAACTCTTTCAACACACTTATTGCCGTTTTTGGAGACGATCAAAGCCCAAAATTCCAGAATGACTCCTATTTTTTCAGCAGAACGGGGCGGCTTTCCACCGCACACGCTTCGTGAAATCCTGGCTACGAGATCAAGGGATCGAAACTATTACCGGGCCAGCAAAAAGCCCGGGCCTGAGTCCGATCAAGAACCGTTGGGCCGATCTGGTACATCATCCATCGTGACGTTACAATCGAACCAGGGATCTCTCCGCTCCAACTGATTGCAGTTAGCACAGACTCACAAGCAGCCTGCTGTTGCGCTGGGTCATCAATTGCCACGCCGGACAGCGAGTGGTCGGCAACGAGCGGCATCGTTTTAAGCTCAACGAGCCCATTGAGTCATCGAGTCGGCTGCCGAACCCAGGGGTGCGTCGAAGACTCGTAGCTGGTGGTCGCGCGTCAACTTCTGTTCGAGAATGCGATCATCCGTACCTTCAAGAGCTGCATAATCAATGTCTTTGCCGCAATATGCCGCGGCATCCGGATTGAAGGCGGGACGACAGCGATGACTTTGCCTTCGAGGTATGCCATCTCCGTATCGCCACACGCATCGCACGCGGGTACGTGCACGCGAGGAATCGAGGGGGTTCACGAAGAACCAGAGTCCTCATTAATCAAGGCGCTAGCGTTTCCCTCAAGTGGAACCATGGGCCTCAGGTCGTCGTCTGGCTTGCTCTTCCAGCGACGTGTGGCCGTTTGGAACCATAACTTGCGTCGATCGTATTCACCGTTGTCGTAGCTGACCGCCCCCCTTCTAGCTCATGCGGACTCTGGCGTCGATACAAACGGCGGGGGAAGGCGTGGCAACGTTGTCGTGTTCCATGAGGGGGCCATCGTCGATAGCCTCGCTCAGCCATGCTCAGGCACTCTTCCGGGTGCCCCTTCGGTCTTGTCGGTTGCGCTGTCCAGCGCAAATTTGGAAGTGCATGGTCGTGTGGCTTGTTGTTGGCTTCGGGTGGTGACGTGCTTGCATGCGCTCGCTCCTGCCACCACCGAAGGAAAACCCCAACGGGTGAGAAGGTCTGCCGACACGTTTGCTGGACCATCAATATGATGTATCGTGTAGGGGAGGCTGGCGAGCGACATCACCCAACGCTGCAACATCCGCTCAGCACTAGGGGCTCTCTTCTTATGTGCTTGGATGGCTCTGAATCATCGTAGATGTCGTTCCTATAATCGAATATAGTAATGCACCGCGCTGTATTGCACTAAGTGATTATTGCGTTTTCCGAAATCCATATTTTTTATTTTATTCTCGGAGCCCTGGCGACGAGGGCCTTGGTTATGTCCAGCTGGAGCATGCGCTGAGTTTTGTTAGGCTTCAACGCGTTTACAAACCAACACTCTCGGGCGCTGGAAGTTTTGAAGCGACTTCTGGAACCGAGAGATCGTCGTAGGAAGGTCCATGGCTACTGGTGAGAGAGAACGTACTTGGGTTCTTCGATGGTTGTTCAGACCAATCCCAACTGAATTGTAGACTGAAAACATCAGCAGCATCACAGAACTCCTGAGCATGGCATCATCTGCCAAATGCTAAAAATTGCAGTCAGTTCATCATTGAATCACTAAGCAACTGACTGCGTGGATTGGACGAGCAGTATTGGCATAGTGAGTGAGCATTCAGAACATTGATCTCGCAGCGTCGTTTGTGCTGTTGTGTCGTAGGCGGCAAATTCGAATCTCCAGTGTTTGGACACCGTCGCTACTGGTGCCATCGTAACACAGCAAAACAGACATTTCGCTCTAAGTCGCATGAGCCGATGTCGAAGGTGTCCTCTTTAGAGGGCTACCAACGGCCATCGACATTCGACGGCTCTTATATTCTACGCGGCGTTGTTATGCGCATGGATGACTACCAGGACTGCCGGGGCACCCGTGCTGGGTCCAAGAGAAATCAAGCAAAAAAATTCTTTAGTTGAAGTAAATATCATTCCAATTCTCCCGATTTCCTCGAGGTTGGACGCGTCCAGTGCCCGATCATGACCACAATTACCACGACTGCGAGCCACAAGAAACACAATACGGGTGCAATCTCGCACCATAAACCATCGTACCAACCTTCGTACGCGTCTGGAATGCCCATCCATATCTGAGCCAACGGCACCGACGGAGTAATGATCGTATCGAGAACTGCGTCGGAGAAGGCGCTAACGCAGGCAGTCTCACTAGCGATATCCGATCGTTGCTGCGTTTCATTGTCCAGCATTGATTCTGCACAATCTTTCCCCAACAACGATGCCGAGAATACACCATCCCATGCCAGCCGACCAGCAACAAATCTTTTCAATGCCTCTGCAGTGCCGCAATCGCGATCGAAAGGACTGAACGCATCATTCCGCAGGCAATTTGCACATTTCCATCCAGCACGCTGCAGTACTGTCGAGGTGGCTCTCACAATGAAAGGAAGAGTTGCGCCAGAGCGTGCCATAAACGAACGATCCTGAGATAGAGACAATCCTCCATATCCTGGCGACTTGATCAACGCTTTGTGGCTTGCGCCATCGATGCGCTCGAAAAGTTCCTCACTGGCGCTGGCAGGGAACAGCGGATCAGGAATGGAGCTCCAAATCACGACGCTGGTATTTGAGCCTAGTGTGATAGCTTCCGAAGCACTCACTGCAAAGTGATCGCGTTCGTACGTTAACACATTTTGGGCCATCGTGAGCAGTCGTTGTGTCAGTCCCAGAGCAAGCGTCGGAGTATGAAGCTCCGGTAGATGGTCGATGCGTCTTGAGATAGACTGGTTTCTCCACATCTCCGACAGAATGATCGAAGGCCACGCCGACTGGTCCACAAAATATGTGTCGTCGCTGTTCGAAGTGAAGAGGCACGTCTTGGCGAGAAAACCCGTGATCACCGCACGATCCTCTCTTGAACAGCGAGCAAACCGATAGATGATCGCTGGAAGCAGTTGGACTGCCCCAGGCGTCATCACGGCCCGCGCGAGCACATGTAGCCACCGGTCTTTGTTCTCACTGATTGGCCACCACATATTAAACATTCGGGGGACAGATTCCACGCACTCATTCCTCGCCCCACCAGTACGATCTTGATCGCCGAAAATATTTTGCAGTGCCTGCACGAGACTTGTGTTTCCGAACTTGCGGCGCACCTCTGGCAGGCCATCCAATTGCCTCAAGTATTGCTCCGCCACATGGCTGAATGCTTCGTCATATTGCGAGAGATCGTCGGCCACCACCGAGTCCAAGAAGTAACCATCGACCACCGACTTGGCTTGCTCCAGCTGCATGAGACGCCGGATCACGGCAGTATGCAACTGCGACGCGTACACAAACACCTTGGGTCGTGTTGCCCCGACAGGTACAGCAATATTCTGACGCACTTTTGTGATGGTTGTCACGAGGTCCATGGCGGCGCTGGTGGAATTGATTCTCGGTTGCGCCAGCAACTCAGGCCAATCCCCACGGAAGTGCAGCGTGTACACGTCAGCATATTCGCCCACGATCTGGAACATTGAGAACACTGAGGAAGATATATCAAAACGTGAACACGATGCTGTTGGTCGCGAGTAAGCTGCTACTCACAATTCTCGACCACCAGAGCTGAACTGAAGCGCAATCCACGACGCGTGAACTCGGTCAACATCCACAGCATCGACCTCGTTGCATTACCTGCATCACGCGCACGCATGCGGTTCACATGCACGTGAAACACGTGAGCCGCGTCGTCGCAGACGCCCTCGTGACACAGTGGCAACGTCACGAGGGTACCTTCGATGCTGGCATTTGGGGTCGACGCCCACACGAACTTCAGCGGCGTCCACGTCAGATCCGTGGGCTCCATGAAAGGCAGCAGGTTGATAGCTCTGGCAGATCTGTCTTCTAAGAGAGCGCACGCAGCGTCGAGCAGCCCCAAGACCACCCAACGTCACATCTGGTCTGGAAATGCTTTGCTGCAAAGACCATCACTCCAGAGACGACCGCTGCCTACACGAAGATGGATAATAGAAACTTCATCAAATGTCCTCAGCCAGCACAAGCAAATGACACCGGTACAACCGCACACTATCCGCGATCAAACCGTCCACCGTATGCATCCGAAATACGCATCTAGAAGCGGGCCGACGGCACTGTCGGCGTGATCATTGTAGACTACAAATGATGTGGCAGACTCGTTTCAGCAACGACCTTAGTATTTGCGGCCAACCGCACCTTAAGTGTCCAAGCCAAGCTCAACATCCACAGAGTTGCCCCTCTGGGACGGCCCCCCGGCGGCGAGGATGCCATGTGGCCAGCATGGGTAGTACCTTCATGGAGAGCTCATGCAAGCGAGGTAGCTAAAGGCGTTGTTGAGGCGCAGCCGAAGAGACTTAGAGGCAATCCCGCCAGTGCGTCAAGCCTGAGCGAACTCATGGCGTCGAAGTCGATACCGCTATTAAGCGTCAGCGCCGGGTTGTGGTCGGAGATGCCATGGGAACTCAATCGAACGGTACAATCTGGGAGTGCCACGAGGACAAACAAGCGGGTTTCTGGACCTTCGAGCACGAGACGATCCCCATCGTCTCATGATGATCATCAGTTATGACAAGGCTTGCAACCAAGTGCCGCTTCCAAGAGCGCTTGTAGTTTCCCGGCACTGTGGGGTATCCCCACACTGTTACGTCACTTTTGCCATCCTGTACCTGTAGCAGCAATGTTCGTAGGTGAGAGCAGCATCAGCAAGGCGAGCTGTTGGCACAATAGTGCATGTTAACAAACCTCGATATACTCTAGGGTTAATGGAAGATGTGGCTTGCCTTTTGTCGACGCGGTTGTTGTTGCTGGTCGATTCTGCGTGTCGGAAGAGAACAGAACTGGCTGCTGAACTTGAGAGATTAAAATACAGGAGTGAAGAAGGGGCGGATATCCGCGCAAGTGCAACTTCATGCGTGCTTCCATGCGTGGGTTCACTAGACGAGCCCATGGTCACCAAAGGCTTTTTTAAGTCGCGAGGACCAATACATAAGGCTCACACTGCGTACGTCGCCAATTCGATCGCAAGGACACCTGGCTCTTTCATTCGCCGCCATTCCGATGGTTGACCGTCATTCAACGTGGGTTCATCAGAGCCCGTGTGATGTGAACCCACATGCTAGATTAATTTGAGTGAATTTGACGCGTGAGGTGGAAGGATTGCACGAAGTTCGCTCAGGTTTGCACCGTTGAGACATCTCCACAACAATCATGGCCGTGCTCGTGGTGCCCAGTGATGATTTGCAGTGTGCATCCGAATGTACTCTTCATTGATCAATTCGCTTCGACCTTCTCATTTCACTGCCGTTTACCAACATGGGCCCAGTCAGCTCCAGCATCATTGGGTCTTACGCCACCATATTCAACAACACTCCGCTCACTTGGCACTGTCGCTTCGAGTACGACGATGGTTTCACGAAGTACATGCGTTCCTCCAATGCGATTGCGCCGGGCGATAGCTTCACTTCAAATAAGATGACCTTGTCACTGATGCTCAAAGGAATATGCGATGCAGAGCACAAGAACGGCACGAACGAAGAGGTGGTCATGGAAGAGATCTTCACCGGCCTGACAGATCGGAGCACCATCACGTATGACATCCAGTCAGCAATTGAGAAGTGGGGCTCCAAAAATACGGGAGTGTGGGTGCCCATCAACTAGAAGGAGCGGATGACAACCAGCCTAGCACAGCTGCTGCCACGTAAGCCAGGAAGGCAGTCGTTAACTTCTGCACGGGGTCAGCACCAAAGGATTCCCCAGCTGTAATACACGTCACAACACGACTGCTCTTTGTTGTTTCATGCTAATGTTTCTTTCCACAAGGAATACTGATCCAACTCAAGCACCAGCGTCGAGCCGCTCCAACCACCCATCGTCCCGCTCGCATCACAGCCGCATCACACCCTGGTCTGCTGCTTCTGCTTTGCTCCGAAAGCCATCACTCCAACGATGGCAACCGATGATAGACACGTTGATTGCCGTGAGACGGAAAACAGGCGGCTAGCTTGTTGTGGTAAAGGACTGGACAGGAGCTGACAAGGAACGCTAGATGGTAAGGACTATGATAAGGTAAAGACTTGATCCGTGAAGCGTCAACGGATTGAAACAGCCGCGTTGTCGGGATCTTCGATTTACCCGCGAGTCAGACCTCTCGTGAACATGAGGATAGTGATCATGAGGATCACTGCGTCGACAAGCAAATGACACTGGCACTACATCACACTATCCACGATCGAACCAGCCACCGTGTGCATCCGGAATACGCATCTAGATGTACTGACAGCGTGATGATTGTAGGCTCCAACGATGTGGTACATCCACACGTCACGTTCTTGGTGCGAGCAGCATCAGCAACGTGATCTGTTGAGTTGGCGTACAATGCATTGGATTGATCAGATGTAGCAAGGCTCGGCGCATTCGTGAAGGACGGCAGTGGCAAAATCAACGCGTCATCGAACATCGATATCAATTGCGAAAAAGACTACTGAATGCCCACTCATAGTCGACTTCTTTTGTTCGTCGGACGCTGCCAATGTCCGATCACGAGCACGGTCAATGCGACTGCTATCCAGGAGAAACAAAAGAATAGTGCAATGGTGCACCACGCATTGTCGAATCGACCGTCATAGGCATCAGACGTACCCATCCAGATCTTGGCCAACGGCGCTGATGGGGTGATGACGATGTCCATCACAGCATCGGTACATCGGCTGCCGCAGTCACGTTCTTGGTCGGAGGCAACAGCACTACCAGCTCGCTGCTGGGTCAAGACATCGGACCCTGATGCAGCCTGTGCAAACAGTGCAGCTGGCGAGAACACGCCATCCACAGGAAGCTGTCCAGCAACAAACTGCTTCAGCGCTTGCGCGGCATCGCAATCGCGCCCCAACCTTCGATTCCCCAGTAATGCACTTGAACATTTCCGTCCAGCGCGCTTCAGCAACGTAGACGTGGCTGACATAAATTCAAAGATGTAGGGTGAGAGCGATAGCCCACCAAGACCGAATGACTTGACCAATATTTTGTGCCGTACTCCATGAATGCGACCATAGAATGCTTCACTGACGCTGGAGGGGAACACAGAATCGGTACGGGAGGTCCAAATCACGACACTGGTGTTCGGACTTAGTGCGATCGAGTCTGATGTGCTCATCGCGTACCGATCACGCTGGTACAGGGTCAGATTTGGGCTTAGGTCGAGTAGTCGCTGCAGCAATCCCGGTGATAACGTCGATGGACTGCGAATGTGCCGCAACCTGTCGATACTTGGCGGAGCAGACTGGTTTCCCCACATCTCTGCCATGATGATTAAGGGCCACGACGACTTGTCGAGCATGTTTTTGAAAAAGAAGTTGTCACCTTGAGTATACTGTGCGACCTTGTTGATCACGCGCCTGATCATGACGGGGTCCTCCATAGAACAGCGAGTGACACGGTAGAGGATGGCTGGAAGAAGCTGGTTGCCACCAGGCGTCATCACAACCCGAGATAACCAGTGTCGCCACTCATCGCCAATCGTCTTGATTGGCCACCATGGCTCTACTACTTCCCAGGGATCTTTTATACACTGCTTCACACACTTGCTGATGGCAGATCCTGGGCGATGTGCATCCTTCAAGACCGCGACCAGTGTCTGTCGAAGGGTAGTATCTCCGAACTTGCGGCGTACTTCTGGCAGGTCATCCAGTTGTTTCAAGTATTGGTCTGTTACTTGACCAAATGCTTCATCGTGTTCCGAGAGATCGTCGGCCACCATCGCGTCCAAAAAGTAACCATCGACAAGCGACTTGGCCTGCTCCAGCTGCATCAGACGCTGCATCGCCGCTGTGTGCCACTGCGATGCATATACATACACCTTGGGTCGTAATGCTCCGTCAGCCACCACGATGGTCTGCTGCACTTGCATGATGGTCGTCACGAGGTCCATGGCGGCGCTGGTGAGCGAGAGTGCGTTGCTGTTCGTAGCACCAGCGCGCGTCAGCAAATCGGACCAATCCCCACGGAATTGCAGCGTGTACACGTCAGCGTGCTCGCCCACGACCTCGAACATGTAGGACACTGCGCACGCACACGACCAACTGTGAACATTCTCGATGGACATCGCGTGGGGGCTGACTGGCTCCATCTGACTTACATTCGTCGATCGCCGAGTACGATTTATAATCCCGATACCGACTCGTGTACTCCGTGTACATCCACAGCATCGACCTCGTGGCGTTGTCGGATTGATTCGAGCGCATGCGGTTGACGCGAACGTCGAACGCTTGCGCGGCGTCATCGCAGATGCCTTCGTGACACATTGGCAATATCACGAGGGTGCTCTCGCGACAGCAACGTGCTGGAGCAGGACTGCCACCCCAATCAGATTCCAGCGACTTCCATTCCATTGTCGTCGGTGGTTGTGGGGCGCCATCACTACTCGCACAGACGACGCCGAGCAGCACCACCAAGGTCACCCATCGTGTCATCTTGGCGGGACTGACGCTCACAGCCTCTAGGAAAGTAGTATTCGAACTATTTTGGGTATATTCCTACCAAATCATAGCGCTGGGGCCACAAATGGGCTGTGTGCGGTTCGTCTTCGCCTACGAGCGGACCACGGTCACTGTTAACCCAAGTTGGACGTACACGGTTCGTTCGACGACGTAAACTCCGACCAGCAAGAGATTGCAACACAAAACCAGATGCGCTCGCAAAGCCCGCGCGTGGCTGGACAAAGCCATCGCGTGGCAACACTCCGAAGTTGAGGAAGCAGCTCGGACGAATCGTTCGCTCGCCTTTCTTAAGCACTTCCATACTCATTTGGTCGCGGACCAGGCAGCTTGCGCGCATGGGTAAATCCAGGAGAACTTCCAGTGGAAGCCTCGCGTAAGGATCGTATTCCCGCCCATGTAAGTGAAAGTGCCGTGCACGACGAGGCCCTAGTGTAGGTCCACGTCGACTCTCCAGCGGCACTTCCTGGGCTGTGAAGTACCACAAAGCAACGCCCTTCAGCGACAAGAAGCCTGCAATCGCCAAAATCCCTTTCCCAACGATCTTGCACAACGGACCGTACACAATCCACAGCACTGCCAAGGGCGTCGAATGTAGCTCATCCAGCAATGGCTGAAACGTATTCGCATGCGCAACGTAGTTACCTTGGAACGCCGTCGCATCGTTGTGTCGTTTATGCTCGCGTTGCCACTTGTGCTCGCACATCGTGAACACATCTTGTCGCTCCAACGCAGCAACGATAGCTGCGATCACGATAATCTCCACCGTCGTGATGTACGTGCGACTGGTGATGAAGTAGGCGCCACGTTCGCTGATTCGCACGACGACGGACCAGACGAGATTGCATGTGATGAGCGTGAGCACCCACACGCGCAGACTGCAGAGATATGCCTGGATCTTGGTGGATGTCGAGTCTCCCCAGACCCAGACAACCGAGTTGGGCATGACGACGAGCCATGAAATGAGCTGGGTGGCGAGTACAGCTAGCATGACTGGTCCGCTGCGATAGAGAGAACATGGGACTGGCGAGTTGAGATCTTCGTCAGCAGTCAGCGTTAGCGATGACTCAAGCACAACAACGGACTTCGTCAATATACGAGGAATTTGCTTTTTTCGCGGGGTCGATTGGCAGGGTGATGTCGACGGCCTCCCCTGATTATGACTACGCAACATCGGTTTCTGCAAGTGACTGGACTCCGACATGCAGGTATCATCCTTCATCCGCTGCTGCAGCTCGAGCGTTTGGGGAACGAGCACAAAGTGAACCACTTCCCATGACGCGCGGACGTACTCCGTCAGCAACATCACGTCAAGTGTGATCATGACGATGTACAGCCCGCCAAAGCAGCTGAAGTTCGGCTGGATGAAACTTGTAATCAACAACTCGTCTTCAGACGTGCGCGAAATCTCGTAATGGTTGAGGTTGTTCTGACGAATGCGGAACTGCAGACCAAATACCTCAAACACGTCAGCTGTCAACCACAGTCGGCGTCTGTGGAGCTCAACCAGCTTTGGATTCAACAAGCCCACGACCGCTGTCTGGAATAAGTTTGGACTTGCACAGCCCAGAAACGATGCCATGTACGTGCCCACCGCCTGATCTGGCCACACAAAACCTTCGACACACACCATCTTGTGGTGTGGATAGCTGCTGCTGACCATGTCGAGGAATCCGAGCAATTCCTCTTCCGCCTCACTACCTGGTGGTGCCAATTGCGACACTGGGATCGACGGTGTGTCCAGCATGTATCGATCCAGGAAGTTCTTCACAATCGCATCGCGGCAGATCGATGGCTGCCGTCCCTGAAACAACAACCGACAGCTTGTCCACACGATCGAGTCCAATCGCACGCTGCTGGTCAACACCACGTGTGGCTCTGTGCGCCGAGCACTGCCGTTACCGATGGTGCAGTTCTTTCCTGCAGCGATGACGAAGAACCCACCACCGGCATCTGCCGCATGGAGTTGCTGGCACGATGACAACCAGTGTGGCCAGGACGAGTCGAGGTCATCGTTTGGTCGAGTCGAGTTGAACAGCGGGTCGAGAGGCGCCAGCGGTTCGTCGCACACAACACCGAAGACTTTAGTGCGAAAGAACGCTTTCTCGTGGGGCCCGAGCACAGACAGCTTGTAGATGAGACCTTGGAGATCAAGCGTCACCATCAGTGCCATCAGCAGCACACTGCGCAGCATGGTGCCGTACACGCGATTGGCCCATCGGACTTCGTCTCGCCATCGCCGCGGCACCATCAGCGACTTCGTAGAGCGGGCTCGAGTCGTGGTGTCGTTCAGTAGTGAACACTGCTTCTGTTAAAGCACACGGGTGCTCCGTGTGACGATGTGAATCGGGATGGCCTGATAAGTCGCTAGGAACACTAGGATTCCTGGTGTTCCTAGTCTAGGATTAGCCGTTGCAGGCGACTGTTAGACTAGAGCTAACGGATGCAGCGTACCTAATACATGTGAGGGCGTGCGGTGTGGTGGCG
Source organism: Lagenidium giganteum (assembly GCA_002286825.1). Taxonomy (NCBI): domain Eukaryota; phylum Oomycota; class Peronosporomycetes; order Pythiales; family Pythiaceae; genus Lagenidium; species Lagenidium giganteum. Next base: position 80,936 of record NSDO01000033.1, read on the forward strand.
GCGCTGGAGGAGCTGTGGAGCGAGCGATCACCGCTCACTTACCAAGTTTCCAGCCAGAGCGCGCGCCAGCCGACCGAGTCCCCGGAGCCATTCTGGCTCCGCGTTACGTATATTTCAATGTGTATTTACCTACGATAGTAAATAACTCGACAGCAATCGGCCCGAAACCAGAGACCGGGCTTTCTGAACCGAGACGACGGTCCATCAGGCTTGCAGGGCAACAACCACAAGATCTTGAGCCAGCTCCAGTTCAACGGGCGCTTGCAGGCGACCTTGTTGGACAGGGAATCCAGGCACTTCGATAAGTGAGTTGGGAACGCCGGTTGTGCGCTACGGCACTCGGGAAGAGATCCCTTCCCAGCTGCGGACTGCCATCCTGGCTTCAGATCAACCGAAAGAAGAAGAAGCTGCAGAGAGCGAAGACATCGCCAGTAACATGGTGATCAAGGACCTCTACGCGTTGCTCAAAGTCCGCACGTTGGATGGACCAACATCCAGGACTGGGACATTGTTATGCAGACGCTGTTCCTCGGTCAAGGAATGAATGATCTGGTATATGGTCGGGAGAGGCTGGACCAGCGATGGCCAGCGAAGAAGCAGCAGTGCTGGTGGACGCGATACACGAAGGCATACAGCGATTGTTGGGTCGATGGTGCCGTCGATGCGCAGGCAGTTTCGTGACGCGATCATGACTGGAGACCCACGATGACTGCTCAACGACATTGTGAGGACTTACGACGCCAGGGCGCACAAGCGCTGAACCCAGTTGAATCGGGAGCTAATGGACCGATTCCTTCAGCACAATGAGATTGTCTATAACAACACACAGGACATGGGCAAGTTGATGACCGAGATGCGACGTGCAGGAGGTGAAATGGCCGAGGCTGCGTTCCTCGAGCTGTCGTTTGTGAACACAGTGGGCGTGTTGCCTGAGACGATGGATGCGTATCGGAACATGCGCGAGGAAGCTGCAAAGCTACGTGGAGAACCATCATTTGCATTTGCGCGCAAGTTCCTGTTCAATCATGCGAATGAAGTCATTCAAGAGTCGCATGTGAAGCGCAATGTGCGCACAAATGGTAAGTCGATCAATCATGTTGGTGCATAGAACATGCCCAATACTGAATCGAGTGCCAAGAAGAAGCGTGGCTCCGTTCAAGAAGGAAAGAAACGGAGTGCATGCTTCATTTGCGATGAAGTCGGCCATTGGACAGCGGAGTGTCCTAAGAATGGTGATGACAAGTCCAAGAGTGGACAAAAGAAGGGAAAAGCTCGCAATGTGCAACGCACTGGAGCAAACAAAGGCAAAGGTAATGACAAGAGTGCCAAGAAGAAGTTTGCGTTCGACGAAAGCTCAGAGGAGACGAAGGATGATACAGTACGGATGCTTGCCGTAATGAGACACAGTGAGGGCATGGTCTCATCGTCGTCAACGGAGTCCGATGACTGGAAGAGTCAGTGGGAGCAACAGCTCAAAATGGTGACATGGAAGCTCGACACCAGCAGTCAAAGTAACATCTGTGGTGTTCTCGGTTGTTTCGTGGAACTTGACACGTCCGAAGAATCGACTTGATTGGAGACGATGGACGGAGTGCGCTCAAAGGTTGACCAGATTGGCACTGTTGAGTTACGCATCCTGAACGAAGAGTCTAACAAATTGGAGACGTGGCACTTGACGGACGTTTGGTATGCACCAACGTCACAGGTCAACCTGATTTCTTGACACGTCAAGAGAGCAAAGGGGTACCGGATGACATTGTCGCCGTACCAGATGTCAACGTACCTGAGCAAAGGAGACTTCAAGATGAAGTTTCAAGACGTTGAAGGCATCCCGAGCATGCAGTTGGTGGTGCCAAGGAAGGAAGAGACCACGTATGAATATCAAGTTGCAGTGATCAATGGTCTCTCCATTGGCAAGAAGCGTGAACGCACCAGTGACCAAGCCGATGCGAAGAACAAGCGCCTTGCTCATGCAAGTCACCAAGTTATTGGAGACGTGGTCAAGTCCGGGGCAGTGCAGGATCTTAAGATCTCCAACATTGATGATTCATCGTACGACTGTGTTAGACTGTGTTCCATGTGACCTTGGCAAAGCCAGATCGAAAACCTCTCGACCGAAAAACAAGCATACAGATCAGCCATTACTGCAATTGTGTGCTGACTTATGTTCAGTCGAAGTCGTCACAAAAGAAGGCTGCACGCAGTTATTGCACATCGTGGACGAGTGCAGCAGCTTTAGATGGGTGTACCTGCTGACGCGCAAGAGTGAAGCGAACGGGCACATCATGAATCTGATTCTACGGTTGAAGAACAAGTTCAAAGAGAAAAGGTTCAGTGTGGTGACGGTCTTTACCGATCAAGGCGGTGAGTTTGTGAACGCAGCTGAAGGAGTCGAGCTGATCACTACGAACGGCTATGCACCGCAAGAGAACGGAATGGTTTAGCGGGGCAATGGTCTGCTGATGAACAAGGTGCGCACACTGTCGACACCTGATGTGATCGATGCTTCATCGCAGAACAGTAACAAGCGACGATCGCCACGATTGCAAAAGAATGTGAAATCAGGCCAAGGAGCAACAGACCAGGTGTTGTTGATGATGGAGACACAAGTTGGAAATCAGCTACGAGCAATCCTGATAGAGATTAATCGAACCAAAGTTGCAGGGGTTCATTCGGCAAAGCTTACAACAAAACCAGACATTACAATCAATGCAGACGACGTTGTAGTACCAAGTAACTACAAGGAGGCCATGAAAGACCAAAGGAGGAGATGGCCTCCTGCAGAGGCGTGCAGTGTTCGTGTTGGTGCAACGAGCGTCAGTGGGAGATACGCGAGCGATCATCGCAAATCGCTGGGTGTACGCTGTCATGAAGGATGAGAATGGCATTATCAAACGGTTCAAGGCACGGCTGGTTGTACGTAGTTACAAGCAGATATCTACGGCATCAACTACTTCAAAACCTACGCTCCTGTCATTCGCTTCGAGACTCAGCGATTCAGCGAGGATGATCAATTCTCCAGTACGACGTCAAGACGGCATTTCTTCATGTTGAGCTATTGGAATTGGTGTGGTGTTGCTGTCACCTTTGCGATGTGTGCGGCTACGAGTGGGGCGTGGCGACCGTCTCGCCGGTGGTCGCTGAGGTCCGGGTTTGACCAAATCTCGCTCGATACTCAAGACGAGGTTGAGATATTGCAGATATGGTCACAGCGATTTTTGGGGGTATATTAAAATATCGGCGATACTACTGCCCATGTAACGAAGTTAATAACAGATGGCGTTGGATATGTTATCAACATGGAATAGATGCTACGGTTTTGCCATGCAACGAAGAAATTTATTTCCGGCGGTTGGAAAGAAACCTTCGCAAATTTTACGGAGAT